>SKCR01046423.1:0-49027 GCA_019454045.1 Zanthoxylum bungeanum
AGAGGCTCTTTATACGAGTGCTCGCAGGGGGTGCAAATCTCAGCTCCGATTGGTTTGTTCAATGTGCACCCATACGTCCTGCGGACACGATTGGTTTGATCAATAAGCCACGTTGTGCAACTTCTTTGTAATTTTTGACTTTTCAAGTGCTTGTAACAGCTGAATTAATTATTAAAATTAATTAATGAAATAATTATTAGAATAAATTAGCGAAATAACTGTTAGAATTAATTAACGAATTAATTGCTAGAATTAAATATGACAAGTATGAATTTGAAAAGTTATAGTTAATTAAAAAATAAATTAATGACTATAATTAAATATGACATATATGAATTTGAATAGTTATAATTAATTAATTATCAAATTAATGATTATAATTAAATTCGGCAAGTTATAAGGCGATTATAACTTTTCGAATTTCCCATGAATGGCTATATATTGGCTCATTCTTTAGAGTTCCACAGTGCAATTTTTTTATTTTATTTTAACGTTGTGTCATCATAGTTGTATTCGGTTTTTCGTAGAAAGAGTTCAAACATATTAAAAGCTCGTTGGAAATAATTTGGTTGTGCACCAAAGATATTTCGCTGAAATAATCCTAAGCACCAACGGTAGGAGGTGAATCTGTTTTAAGGACACCATGTGCTACACAAGCCTCGGGTTATATCTCTGTATCTCAATTTTATTCACAGTTTCGATTTTACTTATTTCATATTTGATTAATACTATTTCAGAATTTTATATCCTACCGATTATATATTTACTCTTATATTATTAACTATCTATATTTATTCTTACATTCTTAAAATAAAAGGTGATAATAATACATAGATTTTTTCCTTCACTAAGTTCACCTATACACTAGAAAAATGACAAAATTAACTATAAATTTATGAAAACCTTTGATTTAAAAAAGTTTGGCTTTTAGATATAGGTATAGTAGGCCTAAATCGATTCAATCAATTTGAATAGGTTTGGTTTTTTTTAAAAAATAACTAAATCTGTTTGGGTTCAATCCTTATAACCAAAATATGCACTCTTAAATAATTAAATAATATTTTGGGGAATTATTAAAACTGAAAATGATCTAGTATTAGTAAAATTATTATCCTTGTGGTGCATTAAGGAGTCATTGAGAGTGTAAAACAATTCTAACAAAAATGAAATGATTTGGCAAGCTCATATTAATTTTCATTCACCAAAAAACATCAAATTAAAGAATCCAAAGGAGAAAGGAAGAGAGTTTAATAACAAAAATATAACTCTCAGGATACAACTGCAATCTTTTTTTTACCAACTTTTTTGTTTTTCAGGTTTATATAATAATATTTGACACCCACAAAACCTGAGCAATCATGGACAAAACCAAAGCCACCATCAAGCTCTGTGACTTAAACAACAAGGCACTGGCTGAAGAATCCTGATCAGAACTTTTGGAACTTGGAGAATCTGTAGAAAATTTTCATTTTATCAGCATATATATGATTATATTAAATGATGTATTCTAAATTTTATAACGTGTAGATACCTGAACTTTTAAGGCAGCCGAGTGGATTAACACGTTGGCCGCATTTTCCAGGCAATTCTTGGGCTTTAGCCAGATCAATGCCAGCTTGCTCAGCTCTTCTACTGCCTTTGTTACTAATAAAGCTACACAAACATTCAGGATTGGACTTGATCACCGATTTAAGAGGCTCACAGCAACTATCGGCCGGCACGTCTCGGCTTCCATTAAGGTACCTGAAGCAAGGAGCAAGCTGGTTCAGGCAAGAACTGCTTTGACCCCATGATCCCTTTACACTCAACAACACCATTAATAATGCAATCCCATATCTTGAAATCAACTTCATCTCCATTTGTTTTTGTTAATCTTTGATACATGCTTATATATATATATATATATATATATATAGTAATTTTTATGAAAAGGGCTTTGAGTTGGTAAGCCAACAAGTGCTTATTGGTTGACTTTTCATTGTTATTTCTAGAAAATGATTTTGTTTTGGGACCAGTTGAAAGAGGAAGGTAATGGTCGTTGGATAGGTGAAGCTAACTACTTGCCACCATGAGAAACTAAAATATTGGCAACCAAGTATCAAATTTCATGTACGCAATTAAATTAAATAAAGTCTTTTCTTTTTTTATTAAGTAAAATTGGCTATATATGATCAAATAATAAAAAATAATAAAAGCTACTGAAAATTTTGAAGCTTCTAGAGCTATGATGAAATATTGGACTCAAAATTAATTACTAAAATAGGTGAAAAATAATTGTATGTCAAATGATCATGGGATTGTGCAAGGAGGAACAATGAAATGATTTGACATTTTTAAGTATGAAAATTCCCGGCTATTAATTAAATGAATTTTCCTTAATTTATCTAAAAAATTATTTATCTTAGGCTGCAACATTATATTATTATTAGCGGTCCTGAATTATCTTAAATTATAATGGACTCAAAGCTAATTTTTAAAATCAGACCTCTATCAATAAATGATAAAAATTTAAAAATTATATTATATACATAAAAATTGAAATTTTATTAGATTTGAGGGTTATAATTTTAAATAAAATTTTGAGACCTCAATCAACCACATGTGTCAAGCAAGATATGTGATGAGTAGAAGTTATCCAGATCTATATGCGTTGGTGAAGTTGGATTTGCAAACGAAACTTCTTTGGGAAGCTCAAACATAGAGAAATTTGAAACATATAATTAATTTTTAAAATATATATATGTACAATGTATATTTTCATAATTTTTAACACCTATCTAAACATTAATAATATATTAAATTAATTTTTCTAAAAATATTTTTTTTATTACCCATTATCAAACATTAACTGATTTTGTGAAATTATGAATAAATACTAGAGAAGAAATCATTATGAGGCAATAACACCATACTTGGGGTATCAGTAATATGGAGGAAGATCCACAAAAAATTCTTAGGTTCAAAAACTCTTAGTAGCGCTTTTGTAAAAGCTTCAGATAAAATCGGTTTACCCACGCATTCATATGGATGATGTGAGGTTTCCCCGATATTCAACAGCTTTGAATGGTCACCAATATCACCATTAGGGGTGGCAATTTGGGTCAGGATTCGTTATTTGTTCGATTCGATTCGCTTTAAAACGGATACGGATTTGAAAAAATGGATTCGTGTAATAAATGGGTCAATTCGATTCGATTCGTTTATTAAACGAATCAAATACGAATTTAAACTCATTGATTCGTTTATTCGTTTAGAATTCGTTTTATTATTTTTATTTACTAGTTCTTATTAATTTTCAATTAAGATTCGAGAAATTATAGTTAGTTACCATAGAAAAAGTAATATTTTCGATATTTGGTGAGATATTTTTAGTAAATATATTAATTACATATTTCATATGTATATATTTATGAAGAATTAATGTAAATCAAGTGTGGTGAATTATAATATTAAATAATATCATGACTAAACGAATATTCGTATTATACGAATCCATTACATTTTGATTCGATTCGTTTAGGATTCGATACAAATTCGATTAGTTGATTCGTTTTGCCACCCCTAATCACCACATTTGGAAACGGCATCTATCAGGTATGCATTTTTCTTTAAAAATGTAAACCGATCATAGTCCAAATTAGATGTCACTAGATTAATTCTTCTTTTTGTCTATTGATAAAATCTCAAAATATTGCATTTTTTATCTGCAGCCCTAAGCAATGCAAAGACACTGAAAGAAGTTGGTTTTTTAATAAGCAAGCATTGGCAAAATATTGCGATGTATTACTAATAAATCAGATGCAGATTCCTTCCACGTACATTCATTCAGCTAACAAAAGTCCACTGTACTTTATAATTGAAGAGCGAATTATTTAATAAGCTAAGATGAACTGTGCTATAGCTGCTGTTAGAATTAACAGTATGGCTGAAATCGAAACACGTGGTTTGGCGGTATAAGATTCAGGATCTCACATTGAGTGTGTTTTTTGTAAGAGCCTGAGACAGCCGGAGGTTTTACCCGCTCCGCTTAAGCCCGAAAGAGGTGGTTTGACGACGGGGTTTCCAACGATTCAAAATAAAAAAGAAGTATGGCTGAAACTGTCACAGCAGATAAAAAGAGAAAACTTTACATGAGAAAATGAAAAAAATTTAGCTCACAAGCTGATTTCTGATGTTCTTAATTTCCAGCAACAACAGGCGAAGACGGATGCTGAACTTTGATGATCTTAATGCAGACTTTGATCAGTGATTCTATGGTGGCCAAGAGTCTCCTCTTTGAAAATAATAAACGTGATTTGATGTTACATAACAAAAACATCCCAACAAATGATGTATCTGAACAAATTAAACATCTGATAAAAGGCAACCACAATTTTCAGAAATTGAAACCACAAAAATTCGCATTTAACAGTAAAAGAAAAACCGGGAGAAAATCTATTTAACTAACATACATGCATTCGACATACACTCCCACTCCTACGGGAAAGATGGACGCCTCCATATCCGCCCTCTCAAAATTATGACTGTAATCGATCATGGATGATAGACCGTTTTTCATTTTTTTATAATTTGTCCTACTACACATAGTATATCATACCAACTTCAATGAGGCTGATGTGAGGGATATTTAGTGCCACAGAAGGGCCCCTGCAGTTCTTTCGAAGAAATGAATACAAGATATCGATCACAAACCTTTTCACAAATGAGGATGATCTCCTTGCCTTCACATAAGAGTGCCCCATTATGTAAGCAACTCCTGCTTCCTTGGCCTGGATCAAATCCATTAGCTCTTCCCTAACTGCTGGATCCATTCGAGGATCTGATGGTAACTGAAACCTCACCTGCCGCCTCCTAACTGCTGGATTATGCTCGTCAAAAACAGATTGTAAACTCTGAAGAGTTAAAGATTTGCTGCTCTGGATGGAGCTGCTCAAACCAATATCCTCTTCTTGTACAGATATTACCAAGCTCGTGCCTGATTGGACATTTCTGGTGCTTATAACAGCCATCCTTCCATCCAATGAAGACTCAGTACTAGAGAATTGTGGTTCTTCTGCTTCCATCTGGATGAACTCTGCTATGCTTTGTATGAGCTGGTTCTCAAAATCACCATCATCACGCTGAACATCTTTGTAACCATACCTCACTATGCACCTATACATTCGATATGGCCTAGGGCAAACACGGCCAATAAGGAAGCGTTCCTCAGGAGAAACATATGGGACTGGAACTGATTTTACACAAACAAATACTAGCACCTTATGAAATGCTGGAAGGTTTGTTACAAAGTGAGAGAAGATTGCTGGGACCCCCGTTGCCAATTCTGAGTATATAAGGCCAATCCCAGGCACACGGACAATACCAAGGCTGGGGCCCAGACCAAGTAACCATTTTAATGAAACTTTGTTGTGCAGGTCAAAGTTGTACTTCTTGCGAGTTCCATAATGCCAGATGTACATAGCAACCATAAAGATGAACAAGAGCACGAGAGAGACCCATCCTCCCTGAGGCACTTTAATGAATGCTGCTGATAAGTACACACCTTCAATGGCCAAGAAGAATACAAGGAATACCGCAGCCAGAAAGATATTTTTATACCAAACAAAGATTATGATAAGTGCCATAAGAAACGTTGTGATGAACATAACTGTCATGCAAGCAAGTCCTGGGCATCAAAAAAAGAAGCAACGTCAAGCAAGACATGCGAGAAACTGATGTTATGTCTGACGAAGTCCCTCCAAATTACTATGGTGACGAGCAGGCACAAGTAATGTGAAGTTTAAACTAATGACATTGGACAACACACTAGTACCAAGAGATGACTCCGACGGTGAAGAAAGACTTACCATAAGCATTTCCGATTAATGTCGTGTCCTGAAACCCAATAGTTATAGCAAGAGTAAGGATCATCAGGATCCAGTTTATTTCCGGAATGTATATCTGCCCATATATATGTCTTGAGGTATGAACAACCTTGACTCGGGGAAAGCAACCAAGAGAATGGCATTGTTTGACAATAGAGAAAGTAGCGGTGATAATAGCTTGACTCCCAACAATGGCTGAAAGCGTGGCAACGACAAAGACAGGCCAAAATACAGGTTCTGCAGCAAAAGGGTAGTAGTAAAATTAAATCAACTCAAAAGTTGATAGCAGATATAGGAGTAATTTCATTTCTTCTCAGTATGACTAACCAGGTATAGAGTCATAAAAACTGTTTGGAATGTTGTCAAGGTTTTTCGACAGGTAAGCAGCCTGACCCATGTATTGCACTACTAAACAAGGGTATACGAAAAATGTGAATGCGAGCTGCAAAGGTTAAACATCATTCAGCTTTCCACCACACAAATTTACAACAGAGCGTGTGTTGACGGAAGTATGAGTCCAACTCACCCTGATCGACAAGGCAGTGAAATGACCAAGGTCTGCAAACATAGCTTCAGTACCTGAAGAGACCCAAAAATGCTCATTTGTAAGTACAAAAGAATTGGCAACATAACAAAATTTAATCAGTACCTGGTATATAGGACTTGGATAATTATAACCAACCAACCCCACCCCCCCCCCCCCCCTCCCAAAAAATAAAAAAACCTTCAAGATAGTTAATATAATGACTTGCACTATTTATCCAGCAATTTCGTAAATCTGTGATGCAAAACTTAGAAAAGATTGTGTATATCCAGATCCACCTACCAGTTATGCAGAGAAGGAGCCCTCCAAGAGAAATCCAACCAGTTTTACCAGTGTCCCTGAAGTACTTGATGATATAAAGTGGAGAAATGGCAGAAACGACCTTAGGATTCCAATGTATGATGTTGTACAAACCAACGGCAAAAATTGAAATCAGCCAGATGGTTATAATCGGTGCAAACATGAAAGCCACTTTGTGTGTGCCAAAATGCTGCAGAGCAAACAGGCCCACCAATATGACACAAGCAAGTATGAGCAGTTCACCTACAAAAAGAGGTAGCATACTCTCTCACACACACACGCACAAAAAAAAACACGTCTGATTTCCTAGATAAACATGGAAGTATCAATATGCATCTGTGCCCTTAATCAAAACTTAAATATAACTGGCGGAGAGAGAAAACCGGATTACCATCAGTCACTTTGTTTTCTCTAACTTGTAGCCCTGATACTGATGATAGAACTGCAAGGGAAATGGAAATATGCATATATATTAGTCCCACCAAGATCACAGGAGTTAAAAGAAGAAAAATCAACAAATTAAAGAGCCTAGATTAAAAATAAATTATCAGATTACAGCACAACAAAATAATTTTTCAAAATGCCGCTGGCATAACATACTGTCTTATAGGACTAGGATTCTAGAATGATTCCACCGCTATCAAAACTAGCAAACCACCGAAAATTGGTCCTCATCATAAAACCATGAATAATGAAATACATACAAAGGGGATACACAGTTTCTAACCCAACAGAATTAGGTAAAGTATAGTCTGACTAGATGATTCAATTATCTATATAAGCTACCCATAATTGAATTGGCTAAGCCAGTGGAATGCTCCGATATTTTAACATGTAGAGGGTATTGTACAGTTTAAGTTGTAAGAAAGCCCCTCAAGTTCACAGCAAGCATCGATGCTAAATAAATGACATTGGTTTACCTGATATTGCTGGAGTAAGCACACCATCACCTATGACCATACAAGCACCAAAAAGGACCACAACTAGTAGGACTGTCCGTAACTTCTTATGCTTCTCCAAGAATCTCTTAAAAGGAGAAGTTCCAACAGCATGGGCTGCATGGCCATATTTGTAGGTTGAGAGCTCCTCATCAGCTGCTTGTTGATTAGGAAGTAAGCTAAACTTTGCATGCCTACACAGCAGTGAGTAAAGAGCAAACGGGCCACCTGATATGAATTAGAAATGCATAAGCTCTGGAGGCATAGAGAATAAAGCATCCAAATAAAGAAGTCTTTTAAGTCCACCATACCTTCTCCATTATCATCTGCACTCAGTACAATAAAAGCATACTTGAGCAAGGGTATTAACGTAATGGTCCAAAAAATCAAGGAAAATCCCCCAAATATTGTATCCTCGCTCTCCTTTCTATCCAGCCTCTTGAAAATGCACTGGAATAAACATAGAGAGGTGAAGTGCTCAGATCTCCATATACTACTCCTAGACTTTGGTATGCTAATAGTAGATTCCTGGAGAGATTTACCCACGAAAGCTGCAGAGCAAACAAAATCACGATTAAGCTTCTACCAATCAAGCACTTATTAGAATGCAGGTTCCGAGAAAATAATAATAGTAATAATAACAAAAGCTCATGCTATGCACGACGATAAAATCATAGTATATTAAGCTACACACTTTATCCGCATAAGTCAAAGTGTAGCCGATCATCGATACTATGAACATTTAACAGAGAATAAATATGATAATTTACATTAAAAAAATTGACTATTAGCAAATTGTCTGAAAAATGGGGTGGACAACAGCACATGTTAATATGTTTTTTCCAATACAAGTTAAAATTTAAAGGAAAAAACCTAAAAAGCAGAATCAACCTTATAAAATGCCAGAGAAATACCTAAGCAAAACCCATTTGATAGTAGCTCACAAGCTCGTTTCCCGAAAACAAAACAATGAAAATGCATCCAGTATCAATGTATAGATGAAGATGAATTATGTGGGTTTCTGCATCCTTTTTCTCAAATACACACACACACACACAAAAGTGTGTGTGTGTATATATATATATATATATATATATTCAAATTGATTCCGAGATTAATAAAAATTCAAGACTTTGAGACACGTATGCACACACTTAAAATCAAACAGAGTTGGTTCAAGTTTTCAACTCAAGAGAATCGAATCACCATTATAAGAAAAAAAACATATATATTTACTGTAATTAACCAAAATTCACTAGCTCAATCAGCAGTAACTGAAACATAAATAATTAACCCCAAAAAAAAAAAAATTAAAAAAAAATTAAGATCCTAATCATCAATGAACACAGGTAAATTAAAAAGAATTAAGCAAGAAAAACCAAACTTAATTAAAACATAGCATTAAAAACATAAAATGAATTATAGTTATAGGCATGTAAAATAAATGAAAGGCATCACCTGAGACGGGTTACGAGAAGGGGGGAGGCCAGATTCCGACTCCATGAGTGATCTCAATAAACTAAAAACAGATTAGTGATTTAATTAAACGATCATTAACTCCGTAATTAGCTCTACAATCAGTGAGTTCGATTCACGGCAACACGGATTCCGCATCTCCTGTCTCCAGGCTGCTTCTTATAATCCCAATCCATTTTTCACGCGCCTAGTGTGTTGTGATTCACCGATCACTTTAGAGTGTATTTGAGTAAAAACCGAATTGTAATTTTATAACTACAAGAATAAAATTCAAGTTTACAACTAGAAACTTAACAAAAAAACCTCACACACTCAAGCTCTCTACTTGGAGCTTATACACACTTTGGGATATATTCTAATGGCTGGAGGGCTCCTTTTATAGTGATCAAACCGTGTGAACAGTGTCACGCGGTTTGCCAACTGAGCGCGCGCACACACACAGCTTGCATTGCTTTCGGTGGCTGTCACTTTGGCTTTTGGCGCCAATTGCATGCTAGTTGCATGCACTCTGTTTTCAACAAATCTCCCCATCGGTGAAGATTTCTCCAAAATCTGAGCCGACCATCAATCATCTAAATCGGATCCTCCAAAGGATCCTCCCCTGACTGCATCTGTATGACTGCTTACGTACCTTGAGTTGGGATCAAGCCAATCGTAGTTCTCTGTATCTGAAAACAATCATCATCTGACAGTTATCTCGGCTATGTCTATGCACAACTCTAGCTTGTCTCGATCACCGTTCCTTTGTTGACATGTCGGCTGTGTCTCTGCACATCATATTTCACTGCATCTCTGTACAGTATTCTCCTGCTATGTCTCTGCATAGTACAATCCACTGTGTCTCTGCACAGTAATCTTCTGTTGTGTCTCTGCACAGTTTTGCTGCCATGTTTCTTCACCCATTTGTTCTTCAGTGACTTCTTGCCTTTGGGAAACTCTCTGGCTCCCCCACATCAGTAAGCAGAATATATTCGGATCTCGGATATCTGGTTGATGGAATCCTGTCTCGCTCAGATCTTCTTGTCTGAGGTCCACTGGTTTCAGGAGGTCTATCATCATCCATCTCTGTGAATGATCTAGCAGCTTCTAGTGGAGTGGGTGCGGCTCCCCCTGCTCAACACTCTCTTCTGTAATCTCCGATGGAACAGGCTTGTGTCTCCCACTGCTCAACATCTTTATCTGCCTCTTGGTTCTGCTTCTGGAATTTCCTCGTGCACCATATCTGTGGCAATTGTGCTGGTGCTGGGTCTGGATTTCTGTTGGCACTGGATTGGAATTGGAGACATTCTGGGCATTTCAATGTCTTCAATTGTTCGGTCTTCGAGAAACTCTACTTCCTGGCTTCTGATGACCATCTTCACATTCGGATCCCATAGTCTGTATCCAAATTCTTCATCTCCATGGCCTAGGAATATACATGGAGTTGTCCTTACATCGAGCTTTCCTTGAGCTCATTGGATACATATACAACGGCTAAACAACCGAATACTCTAGGGTGAGTGTAGGAGGGATTCTTACCAGACCACAATTTCTCCGGAATCTCCAAGTTCAACGGTTCAGATGGTGATCTGTTTATCAGGTAACAGGCAGCACGAACAGCTTCTCCCCAGAATGGCTTTGGCAGCTTAGCCATACTGATCATTCCTCTGACTTTCTCTATAATGGTGCGGTTCATGCTTGCAGTGACACCATTATGTTGTGGAGTGTGTGGAACAGTTCTCTCATGTCGAATGCTATGTCTCCGTGCAGTAGGCTTCGAACTCCCTGGAACTGTACTCGTTTCCAGCGTTTGTGCGAAGGCACTTCAGCTTTTTCCCTGTTTCATGCTCTACCATGGCGTGAAACAGCTTGAACTGATCTAGCTGATCCTTCGTCTTGAGGAAATACACCCAGATTTTTCGTGAAGCATCATCGATGAAAGTCAGAAAATACTTGTTACCGCCCAATGAATCAACCTCCAAGGGACCACAAACATCAGAGTGCACCAGACTGAGCAACTCTGATCTTCTCTCTGAAGAGAAATCAAATGAGACTCTGCGTTGCTTACCAATTGAGTAGTGGTTGCAAGGACTTCGTGCAGCATCCTTGGTAAGCTTCTTCTTGTTCAGGGTAGACAACCCTCTCCCACTCATGTGTCCGAGTCTCCGGTTCCACAAATTTTGAGAAGCCTATTTTTCAGCTACTTTGAGGCTGTCTGCACAAATCTTCACATGAGTCTTGTATAGTGCGCCGCAAGCATGTCCTCGGGCGACAACCACGACACCTTTCGTCATTCTCCATGTTCCATTTCTGAAGTGATTTTTATAGCCCTGTTTGTCAAGAGCTATCCCCGAGAGTACATTCAGCCGAAGTTCTGGAACATGCAGGACATCCTTCAAGATCAATGTACACCCGATATTTGTCCGCAACTGAATATCACCCATTCCTACTATCCCAGAGGAACTGATATTTCTCATCTTCACTGCTCCAAAGTCTCCCGCTTGTAGGTTGTGAAGTAATCTTTGTGAGGAGTGACGTGGTAGGATGCTGCAGTAGTATCTAGAACCCACTCAACATCTTGGGTTGCGTTGTGAAGGCATGTCTCTTCCTGTATGGAGCATATTGCTACATCTGCTTGGACAACGACCAGTGTCTCTCCTTCGTCATTCTTCGGTTGGTGATTGCCTTCTCTCTGCTCTCGTTGCAGTTTTCGGCAATTCTTCTTTAGGTGGCCTACAATGCCACAATGGTAGCACTTATAGGTAGGCTTCATTCCATCTGAGGATCTACCTCTGGTTGTGCTTCTGCCTCTCTCTCCGTCTCTTCCTTGATGTCTTCCTCGAGTCTCTGTGACGAAGGCTTCTGTCTGTTCTGAGCCAACATCTTTTCTCCTGGACTCCTCATTCGACAGGGCATCTTTTACCATAGGCATGGTAACTTTACCTCATGGAGCGGAATTGCTGAGAGTAACCACCAATGTCTCCCAGCTATTAGGAAGGGAACTGAGTAGTAAGAGGGCTTGTACTTCATCACCCAGCTGCATGTCTACTGCAGACAACTGGTTCACCAGGCTCTGAAACTCGTTGGTGTGTTCCGCAACGGAAGTTCCACTCCGTAGCTTCAGGTTCACCAAACGCCTCATTAACAGGGCTTTATTCCGAGCTGTCTTGGCCTGGAACATGTCTTCCAGCTTTATCCACATCCCGTAAGCATCTGAATCCTGTGCTACGTGGTGGAAGACATTGTGACTGATCCACTGCCTTATCTGACCCAAAGTTCTGTTGTTGAGTTTATTCCAGTCATACTCCTTAACAGACTCTGGTTTCACTCCCTTCAACTCGATGACATCAAACAGATCTTTACAATGCAAAAAATCTATCATCCGAGGTCTCCAGAGGGAGTAATTAGTTGCAGCCAGTTTAATCATTGCACCAGAAGACGAATCTCCAATTTCCATTTTAAATTTTAAAGTTTAAAAATGTAAATACAATAAAATTGGGGCTGAATTTCAAATCCGAGGTCACCGTTGCGTCTGGAACGGTCGAAAATGGTGGAATAGACACTTCGTTGGTCTAAATCCGACACAGGGGCTGATTTGTAAATTCCTAAAAGTTATGGGGCAAAACTATAAATTTCAAAACTTCATGGGGCTAAATGAAATTTACCAGGCTGCTGACGTGGCAGTGCTGACGTGACAATATGGGACCGACTTTGCTGACGTGGCAGACACGTGGCGGCTGACGTGGCGGCTGACGTGTCTGCTGACTGGGCGCTGACGAGGCGCTGACTGTGTGCTGACTGGGCGTGACGTGGCGCTGACGTGGCGGACACGCGGATCGTCTTCAACCTTCAGCGCGTGTGAGGCGCGTTTCTGCGAGTGGCGGCGCGTGGGAGTTCTCTGTCTGGCGCGTGCGACGCGTGTGGGCTCTCTGGACCTCCGTTTGATCGCCGGAAAATACCAACGTGCTTGTCTCGACGTGAACTAGCTGATGGTATGCTCAAAGTTGATTTTTAACAACTTTGCCGGAACTCGAATTTTCCGAACCGAGCTCCGTTCTTCGATTTTTCGATCTCAATGAAGAACCAAAGCTACTGATACCACTTGTTGTGATTCACCGATTCACTTTAGAGTGTATTTGAGGAAAAACCGAATTGTAATTTTATTACTACAAGAATAAAATTCAAGTTTACAACTAGAAACTTAACAAAAAAACCTCACACACTCAAGCTCTCTACTTGGAGCTTACACACACTTTGGGATATATTCTAATGGCTGGAGGGCTCCTTTTATAGTTGATCAAACCGCGTGAACAGTGTCACGCGGTTTGCCAACTTACACACACACAGCTTGCATTGCTTTGGTGGCTGTCACTTTGGCTTTTGCGCCAATTGCATGCCAGTTGCATGCACTCTGTTTTCAACATGGTGCTCCTTTTCAATTGAGTTTTACTTTTGAGTGTGTTGAGGATTTGATTGCGAAATAAATTATTTTTGGAAATTTCTTTCCCTGTTATATTTTATAAACTGATCTTGGAAATTATTTTTAAGTTTTTATAAATTTATTTTTAATTAAATATAAAATATTACAGAGGGTGTATTCAATTAAAATTTTAATTGATTATATCAAATTTCTTTATAATCTACTTATTGTTTAATTCCTTCCAAGCTCGCACATATTTCTGAACATGAGCAGATAATGAAGTTAAGTAGAAAATATAATTTTTTTATTTGGTTTAAATTAATAAATTTATTTTTTTATTAAATATAAATATTACGGATGATATATTTATTTAAGATTTTAATTGATTATGTCATATTTCATTATATTTCATGTATTATTTAATTCCTTTCAAACTCTCACGTAGTTTTTAGCATGAGCGGATAGTGATATTGATTTAGAACAATATCAAAGTGAAGTATGTGCGAAGTAAAGAATTATTAACAATCATGAAGTGAAAAAGTGCAAAGTAAAGTAATTATAATGTTAATATAATGGTTTATATTTTGCATTATCTAACGACTACCCTTAATTTTGATTAAAGATAAATTAGATTTTACACATGTGACTATGTGAGTACGATTTTCAACTTATGAGTTTGATCATTCTCATGTTTCAAATGAGAACAGATCAAAAAGAATATAAAAGAATAAGAGAAGAATGATTATGGCTATCCACCCCTATAAAATACAAACCAATTAGAGAGTAGCTATTCTTTTGCTCATTCTATTGGAGTTGGTGCTCAACGTTCCAAATTTTGTTATATTTATTGTAAATATGATGTATATTTATATTTTATTATGAATAAAATTGAGTAATTTTCATCAATATATTCTATTATATGGTAAACGCGTAAAAAAAACCTTAGAATGAATAGTTGTGACATAATTACAAAAGCGTCGTAATTGTTATGAGAAATGTCACAATACAATTCATTCTTAAAATTGTTCATAGTCAAGGTTACATATCTGGTCGATTAGTAAACCCGTGAGACCAGTACGTGTCGTATATTAGAATTGTTCTAATGGTTTGTCTCAGTTAAACCATGAGTCTTGGGAGACTTTTATACACGTAGGTATTTATTGGATAAATACTGAACAACTTATTCGAAGATTTCTAATAGATGGTACACCAACGTTAATATAAATATTTACTAGTCGAATAACATATTAGCTCATTTGACTTGTGATACCACTGTGGATATAAGAGAATTGAGATATCATATGTACTTTGATGATAGTCACGTCAACGATCTTTTAAGATCAGACATCCGCCTGTTCATCGGGTATAGACTGATACTCACGATATCCTATGATGTATCCAGAGAGGATCTGTCAGTCCTGTGTACGGGATTTAGGTGTCCAAATTGTGATTTTTGAAATCCTTGGCCGAAGTATGATTAGGAAACGAGTTCCGAATATTAATTTAAGAATCATAATTATGTCGCGACACATGAATTATTCATAACGGAGATTTGACGTTTAATCTATATCTCCGGAATAATTCAGATAACTTATGACAGAAGGATTATATATATACAATGACTTCAACTTGGATGATTCAACTCGATTATCTAGAACTGGGGGTGCGGATCTATGCTACCACCCAAACTCTGAAACCAGGATTTCGGGGCATCTGACATCGATAGTCCTGAACTAGGATATGGGGGCGTTACGTATCGCCGTCCCCACAGTCCTCTACATGTGCACATGTTCTCTGTCCGTCAATTCCATATTGTCTCAAGTTACATACCGGGGTGAGTTTTTCCCTCACACCCCGAAAAACATAAAACTCAGGTTTGAAAAACATCTCTTTTCTAAATTACTATCATCTGAAAAATAATTGTAAATAAATAAAGGCTAACGCCCTATGTGCTGAAAAAAAAAGTAAGTATGAATTTATAAAGAACAAATAAATCAATAAATAGAATCAACTTAAAGAAAGAGGTGTCCACTCACTTTTTTGGAGTTTGGCTGGCATTTGCTTGCTGAGGGAAATTTCTGATTCCTGCGATAATCTAAAATTGACAACCTTGGTTAGAACTAGGCTGGGGAACATATTCCGTAGTAAACTACATTCATCCATTCAAATACTTATATCATGATGTACTATACGATTTCGGACTGATACGAGACCCTTAGGGCGGCCTCTAACACGCTGGGGTGGAATTGGAATGGTTTGAAATCAATTTGGTGGAATTTTTATCTTCGCGTAGCTACGCAAAGGTCTTACGCGTCGCGACGCGCATCGTCCAGAAGCTTCCCTGAATTCCAGCACGCGTTGCGACACAAGCTTCTTCCTGTGTCGCGACGCAGAACTGATCCCCAATTTTTCTGCATCGCTTTCTTTATGCGTTTTTCACCCAAAAATATTCTTAATACTTCCATACCACTTCCAATACACAATCCAACAAATCACATCAATTTCACACATTATAAACTACCAATTTATCATCATTAACCACTCATTTATTCTCAATTCCATTATTCTTAAAACAAACTTTAAGCTTTTCAAATTTAAATACTTGACTCCATAACTCATTTATGTACCTATAGACCATCAATATGCAACACATAACATGGCTTTGTTTCTAATTATCCTCATGTTTCAAAAATTTAACAAACTAAAATTTGGGTCATGAATTCTTACCTCTTTCTTCTTGGTTTTCTTCACTCTCTAAACTCTCCATTTGATACTTATCTTCTCATTCTTTTATATTTTCCTCTTATTTCCTTCTCATATTCTTCTTCTTCTTCTTCTTCTTCTTCTTCTTCTTCTTCTTCTTCTTTCTCTTTTCCCTCTTTTCTTTCTCTCGGCTTCTTCATTTCTTTCTTTTCTAATTTCTTCAAAGTTTTGGTATTTGTGAATAGTGTGTTGTATATATAGTGTGGGGTGTATGATATTTGGAAAGTTTGAGAAGAGTGTGGAAGTTTGGAGAAAGTTTGAGATTTTTTTGCATTTGGGTCCGAAGTTACTATTCATCAGTATTTTGACTTGTTTTTTGACCTATTTTGTGGTCCGAATGTAGGAAAATGTTCAATGTGGAAGTTGTAGGTCTCGGTCTCAGCTTTCCGACGATATAAAATTCATAAAAATCGGAGTTCGTATGAAAAAATTACGCCCCAAATACCACGGGCTATCCAAAGGGGAACATTGTACAGTCTCGTCTTGGGACTTCGAAGAATTAACTGATCGTCTCCAAAATCATTCCATAAGTATATTTGAGTCTCAACATAATTTATTTTATGTGCCTTCGTCCTTTTCGAAACAGTACAGCTGTATATAGTAGTAACAACTACCGGTCGTTACAGATACCGAGAACTAGGGGACGGATATTGATGGTGGTTTTTCACCCCCAAGAAGTCAGCATCCAGAGGAAGGGCAAGAAAATAATTTTCGCTTACGATGATGAGTTTTTTGATTAACAGAGGAAAAACCCAAGGTCCTCGTTAGGGCGAGATCAGGCAGAAGGGCCCAAGCCTGAGGCGCAAAATTATTCCGACCATAGGAGGTCATGATCCGACCAGAAGATGTCACAATTATGTGACAATAGCAACTTGCAAAGTGATCCTCCGACATGTACCACTTTTACAGGCTGTCATTATAATTGTTGAGTGTGGCAGTGTATAAAACATAGTAATTTGACGGGGAGTCAGATGACATGCTTGCTTTCGGCGAAGCAGTTGGGGCAGAGAGCTTGTCAATCTTCCAGAGATCCACGTGGCTGACGTCATAGAGATATGAGAATAGTGTTGTATTTCTCTTAGTATATAAATGGAAGGTAGTCTCATTTGTATAGGTTGTTTAGCAAAAGTCTCAAAAAAGCACTACTTGTAAAAACGCTACGAAGGCAAATAGCTCGGTAACATTAGACCACCTTTCAAACAGGTCGGCTGAGCTCGGTTTGATAATAAAAGTAACACTCTACTTTGTTCCCGTGGATGTAGGTTGGATTCACTCCGCCGAACCACGTAAACCCTATTGTCGATTTTGTGTTTGCTTTGTCTTTTTGCCAAATTTGCTTTTGGTCCCTCATAACCAAACAAATTCACGGTTGGAGAGTATTATCCCGAAAACACTATCCCGATATTACTCCTGAAACGAAAATCACCTATCAACAAATGATTATGGGAGCCGAGAGCCTGTGTACCATCTCGAGTAAAAAATGATTATGTTGACGGTGGATTTTGGTCTCAGGGTAATATGAGAATATCACTCCCGAGATAATCCTCCTTCAATAGTGAATTTGTTTGGTTATGGGGGACCAAAGGCAAACTTAGCAAAAGACAGATAAATACGCCAATCAAACAAGGAGTTTTAACGTGGTTCGGTGGATTTTTATCCGACCTACGTCCACGGACACAAACAAGACTATTCTTTTATTGCTGAAACTTGTATCTCTTGTGCTTTACAAGTTTTGGCACAATGAGGTTGATATTGATTCTGATGCCTTTTACACATACTTTACCCTTCTATTTATAATAGTGAAGGAATCAGATTCCTCTTAGTATGAGGATTCCTAGTTGAAAACTTTCTCCTGTTCCCACAAGTATTCCTTAATCAAATCTACCTTTTTCCTTTATCCTTCTAGGACACTGCATTCGTCAGTATTTCTTATGAAGGTATGATTGTCTTCTTATCCGCAATGATAGGGTGTCATCTTCTGGAGCATATCTCGCTATCTGGTCGGTCTTCATGAGGTCGGTCATAATGGTCCTTTGAACTGAGAATGTTGCCGCCGATTCTGATAATCCCTGGTCATTTGTACCAAAGTGCTCGGCTACCGATCATAAAGAGATCGGTCTGTAACCATAATGTGCTCGGTATCCTCATGTTGTGGTCGGCCTTTTATTTGTAAAATGTTCGGGCCCTTACTGCTGGCTTTTTATGGGTCGGGTCAGTTTTAGTGATCTCACCCAAGAAGGGAATTACCCTTCTACCATTGTCGTGCTGTTTTAAACATCATAGTGCCTGAAAACACCATCAACATCTGTCCCCTAGTTCTCGGTTCCAACGAGTATACGAGTTGGTGCCGGGAACTATATAAGATGGTGTGCTGATTACTTTGTTGGTGGTCGATCCGGGGTGAATCGAAATTCTCGTCGCCTCTTTTCGAGCACCTCTTCTCGAGACGCACAACAGTCACATCTGTTTAATGCCCATCAAATCACCTTTAGGGTTTTTTCTAAGTGTGACACTTGTCAATCATTTGTCGTATTCCCGCCAAAAGGAAAGTGAATCGACCGTGTAGGGGTGTTTTAATAGTGTGCTGATCTCATCCATTCGTTTGATTTTGGCAGACCTCTTTTGCAGTTTGACACTTGGCGTCCATCCGGGTTTCTTTTTTCAATCCAATGGCCATGAGCGTCCCACTCATGACTAAAAAAAGACGGGGCTTTCACTGTGCAGTCTTTTTCGCAAATCTTTCTCTCTTTCCAGTGAATATTTCAACCGTGACTCACTTGACTCAGTACTCCCAGAGTTTCTTTCACCCGTGCATTTTTCTTCTTTCTCCGCTGTGACCTGCGAATTTAGGGGACGAGCAAACCGTGCTGTGCAATCTTTAGTCTTTCTGAAAGAAATAAGTAAGTTTTCTGAACGACCTCTCCTCTTTTTGTGTGTTGTGAATCCTTTGTTAGCTTTGATGTTGCTAGGGAGTGACTTATGGCTTGTCGGATTTCGTTAGGGCATTTTAGAACCCTCCTGCTTAGCTTTCTCGGAATTCTTGAGCAGTTTTAGAGTTTTAGCTATAGACTGACTTCCCACTCCTTTTTATTTCCTAGGATGTCAGGAACGTCTGACAACAGATCTTCCCCTGCGAACCCTGCTAGACCCTCAATACCCCATGCTGAAGAGCTTTCATCGGGCTCGGGGGCACCCAGTGTGGAAGACCTTGATACTACCCCCACTCCTTCTGAGATCGAACAAGATTCTTATCGTCAGAGGGTTCCTCGAGAGGATCCGGAGCCCGGTGATTTTGACGGCTCGACTCTGGACATGGTTCGGCCCTCTAAGATAACCGATGATGATCTAGCACTACTTCGGCAACGATATGACATCCCGATAGACATTGCCCTTGAGGTCCCTCTTCCATGTGATCGTGCCAGTCAACCTGACGAGGGTTCTGTGGCCCTTCTTCCAACTTTCTTCGAATGCGGGCTTCGGCTGCCGATTCAACCCTATTTTGCCTGGATGCTGGCCGAGATGGAGATCGCCCCCTGTCAACTAAGTCTAAACAGTTGGAGGATTTTGGCTGGGCTGTATGTAGCTTGGCATCGGTCGGGGCCTGGCGAACCTTCTTTTGAAGAGGTGAAGAGGTTATATCGGTTGAAGGCCAACCCAAAGACTCACCACAGTTGGTATTACCTTTCTGCTTACGACAGTTCGTCGAACGTCGTCCAAAAACTCCCTGACTCTAATAAGAATTTCAAAGATCTTTGGTTCTGGGCCACTGGTGATTGGGGACGGACCCTGAGGTCGGATGGAGAGGATTTCTTGGTTCCGGATATCTTTAGAGCGGGAGGTTAACCTTTAGCTTTTCTGTCCATAGTTTTTTTAATGTTTGGATTCTTACCCTTTTTTTCTATTCCTCCTAGCCTGTTGGAGGGATGCTCCCAAGGTCTCCCACCAGGTCCGGAAGCGGGTATTCTGGGCTCGGAAGTATGTCGCCCATTGGAGGGAGTTGGTAAACGATGCGATATTCTATGAATCAGGACTTATACGGGCCGTTCCTCCCAAGGTCTCGGGTCGGATAGGTAGATGTCTGTTGATCTTCTTAGCCATTTCCCTCGTTTTTTTATCATGTTTGGTGTCGTCTTTTTTTTTTTGTGTATGCTCAGGTCCTGAACCTTTCTTTCGTCTTCGTTTCTTGCAGGCATGTCGAGGAGACCAAAGTACCTTGATCGGTTGACCGTTGCTGCGAAAAAAACTAGCCCAGGTCGGGCTGGTACTTCTCGGAAACGACTTGAGTCTTCTGAGGATAGAAAGGTGGCCGTGGAGGCAGAACAGCCGAGCTCTCAGGGTCTAACTTCATCTCCTCGGGTGCCCCCAATGGGTGCCACCCGTCCTCCTAGCCCTCCAAGACCCTCCAGGAGGAGGAAGCGTCGGTTTGGAGCTTTGGATCCCCAATTGAGGCGAAGAATTGGGGAGGAGGAGGCTCCGAGCAGAGAAACTCCAGTTCGGGAGGAGGGTCCTCCAAGAAATTGAAGGGTGCGGTGGTTCTCGGAGTTGATGACCTTGGGAAGAATATCATGGAGGCTACTTCCCACTTGGTACCGGCTTTCAATGAGCTGGCCGGGGCTGTACCTCCTGAGAAGATTTCGCGGTTTGAGGACCTTTCACCTGAGGAGGTGGTCGCAAAGTTGTGTTCCCAGTTGGCTCAGGTTATTTATTTCTTCTCTTCTACATCCGAGGTGTCTTTCAGACTTAGTTTGAAACTGACTTCTTTTTCTTCTTGGCAGGAAAATTACTTGGCGGCAAAAAATAAGGACATGTTCATAAGCCTTTTGTCCGAGGGCGGTCAAGCCCAGAGGATTCAGAATCGTCTTTCTGAAGTGGAGGCCAAGCTGGCTAGTGCCGAGGAGAGGAATAGGGACCATGAGTTGGCTGCGGTCGAGGTTGTCAAAACAAACAAAGCTCTTAGGGCTGCTGCTACTCTGGAGCGCAAGAACGCTGAGGAAGCTAGAGCAATAGAGCAAGTTTGGTGGATGCCCGGGCTGAGATTGGGATCCTCAAGGTGGAAGTAGTAGGTAGTGTGGAGGATAAGCTGCGGGCCAAAGAGGAGGAACTGGGACGGTCCCGTGCCGAGCTCAGGGATAAAGAGCTAGAGTGGGAGGCCGAGAGGGACTCCATTCGTCTTGAAGGGGTCGGTGATTGTGCTGAAATCATATCAATGGTGCTGCCCGACCTGGATATGAGGCCAGTCCATGCAGCCATTCGTTTCTGTAAAGGGGAAATATCTGAGGAGGAGTTCCAGAAGTGGCTCCCCCTTCTTCTGAGGAGGTGATGGATCCCGACCTGATTTCCGTTGCCCCGGTCTCCCAGGTTTCCCAAGAAAGCCGACCCGAGGTTCCTGCTCCTGGCGAGGACTACCCTGAGATTCCGCCTCCCATTCTTGAAGTGGAGGTCTCCCGTGCCGCTGAGGTTGAAGCTTCTGTTCCCGTTCTTAAGACCGAGCTGATCCCTCCATCGTCTGAGCCAATCGAGGAAGAACTTCATGCCCCTACGCGGGCTGATTAAAGAAGGGGTAACCCGGGCGGGGCCCTGTGTATACTTGTCTTTTTTTTTGTAATAACACTTTTATTTTTTTTTGAATATATATATATATATATATATGTGCTTTCTTCTCTCTCTCTTTTTTTTATTTCGTTTTTTTAATGTTTCCCTTCGAATGTTTGAGACCTCTTTGTGGGGGAATATGAGCTGGGGGACATAATCCGACCCCGAGTAGTAAGAAACATTTGGTTCTGGTGGAATCGGTGGGACATAGCCCGACCCCGATCTGAGGGAAGCACTAGGCTCCGGGGGGAATGTTATGTCCCCAGTTTAAAGAACACCGACTCGGTGGGACGTAACCCGACCCCGAGCTGTATGGAACACTTGGCCCTGGGGGAATGTTTCGTCCCCAGTCAAAAAGATAGGTTCGGTGGGGTGTGGTCCGACCCCGAGCTGAGAAAGGCACTTGGACCTGGGGGAATGTTACGTCCCCAGTCTGAAGGGCTGACTCGGTGGGACGTACCCCGACCCCGAGCTGAGAAAGGCACTTGGACCTGGGGGAATGTTACGTCCCCAGTCCAAAGGGCTGACTTGGTGGGACGTAACCCGACCCCGAGTCGAATAACTAAGTGGCCTCGGCGGAACGAAATCCAGCCCCGAGCCGATTAATCAAGTGGCCTCGGCGGAACGAATCCAGCCCCGAGCACTGGTTAATCCTTGGGATTTATTCAGATGGGAAGTGTATTCATCTTTGAAACTCTGTCGAATCTAACTTGGGCGTCCCCTTGTCAGACCGACGAAAAAAAACAAAACTTTCGAAGATAAAATCAAAAGGTGGGGGTGACTTAGCACTTGTCCCAAAGCAAAACTTTTTACAAGCGTAAACAACAGCACGTATTCCTTGAAACAGCGTCCTGTCCGAGGTTTCCAAAACACAATTCTGAATCTTTCAATTCAGTGTCCCGGCGAACCAGGATTTGGATCAGGAGAGCGTTTGAATGGTAAGGGCACATCCTCTATACGTCGGGTCACTGTGGAGCCTGTGTATTGTACGAGGGCTCCTCCTTACCATGCTGGAGCAGGCACACGCTACAGGGGCACAACGCATCCCCGTGCTGCGCCTCTCTTGGATCCAAATGATGAATGGATCAAAGAGTGTCTGTGATACTAAGGGTATATTCCTCCTTAGGTCCGGTATCACTGGAGCTAGCAATCGTCACGGGGGCACTATCCCCCGTGCTATGCTTTCCCACGGATCCATTACATCGGGTAAGTGAGGATCAAAAGAGTGCTCGACACATTAAGGGCATGTTCCTCCTTATGCTCGGTAGCACTGGAGTAAGCAATCGCCACGGGGGTATCATCCATCCATGTGCTATGCTTCTCACGGATCCTTATGCATCGAGTATGTCCCTGAGGACCCCGAGCAAGAGAGATACTTGGTTCTGGGGGAATGTCTCATCCCCAGACCAATGAGCATGACTCGGTGGGACGTAATCCGACCCCAAGCTGAATAGTCAAGTGACATCGGCGGAACAAGATCCAACCCCGAGGTGTTTGAAGCTTTAAGGGTATATTCCTTCTTATGTTTGGTAATACTTGGAGCAAGCAATCGCTACGGGGGTATCATCCCTCCCCGTGCTATGCTTCCCACGGATTTATACTTTGATTCACCTTTGTCCCTGCTGTTTGATGCTTGTGTGGAGTTGACTGATTCTGGTGTGACTTGTGTTTTTTTTTTATGGTGGTAGCCGTGGTCGGGAAGTTGTGGGTTTTGTGCTTTTGACCTTGGACCGTTGTATTGAGTATGTCCCCGGAGTTTTGAATATGGTTTTATTTTTAGAAGAGCTGGTGAAAAAAGAAAGTTTTATTTATCTTCGGGGACATACTGCCCTTTTTACAACTCTCTGTGGGTCATTTTGAGAGAGGCTTTGTATTTTGGGATTTCTGTCCCTTATTGGGTTGCTATCAAAGAAGAGGAGGAATGGAGAGTTTACTGAAAGTATTTTCTCAACATCTCGGCGTTCCATGGCTTTTTTAATCTTGTGTCGTCCAGCTGTTCCAAGAAGTAAGCCCCTGGCCTTACCACTTCTGTGATTTTGTATGGCCCTTCCCACTTGGCTCATAGCGAGCCCTCCTCTGGTCGCCGGGTGTTTAAGGTGACCCTTCTCAATACTAAGTCGCCCGGGAGGAAGGAGCGGGTCCGAACTTTTCTGTTGTAGAAACGGGCCATTCTTTGTTGGTAGACTGCTGCTTTCATAGCTGATTTCTCTCTCTTTTCCTCGATCTGGTCGAGGTGGTTTTTGATAAGTTCTTCATTCTGCTCATTCCCAAAGTGGCGGACCCTGTGAGTTGCTACCCCGATTTCTGCTGGAATGACGGCCTCACATCCGTATGATAGGGAAAATGGTGTTTCCTCTGTGGAATCTTTGTAGGTCGTTTGATGTGCCCATAGCACTTCTGGTAGTTCTTCGACCCATAAGCCTTTGCATGATCCGAGCCGAGCTTTAAGGTTTGCCTTGATGGTTTTGTTTTTTGCCTCAACCTGTCCTTTTGACTTGGGATGAGCTGGCGAGGCGAATTTTAAAGCGATCTGGAGGTCTTCACAGAGCTTCATGAATCATTTGCTGTCGAATTGTTTTCCATTGTCGGTGATGATTGCCCGGGGGATTCCGAACCTACAGATTATGTTATTCTTTACAAATGCTGTGGCATTTTTCTCCGTGATGGTGGATAGCGGCTCGGCTTCCACCCACTTTGTGAAATAGTCTATGGCCACGATTGCATATTTCGCCTACCCTCGCCCTTTTGGCATTGGCCCTATGATATCTAGCCCCCATTGTGCGAACGGCCATGGGCTGGACATGGTGGTTAATTGTTCTGCCGGTTGATGGTGGATGTTGGCATTTTTCTGATAACCTTCGCATTTCTGGGCTATCCGCATACCGTCCTGATGCATGGTCGGCCAGTAAAATCCTTGTCTTATGGCTTTAAAGGCGATTGATCTTCCTCCGGCGTGACTTCCACAGATGCCCGTGTGAATTTCCCTGAGCACATAATCTGCTTCCTCCTCTGTTAAACATCTCAGGAGGGGTACGGTATAGCCTCTCCGGTAGAGCACCCCTTCGATCAGGGAGAACTTGGTGCTTTTGAATTTTAGTTTCTTGGCCTCATTTCTGTCCTTGGGTATCTCTCATGTTTCCAAATATTTTCTGATCGGCTGTAGCCATTAAGTTTTATCTTTTTCATCCAGGGTTCCTACTTCGAGTTCTCCTACGCTTTCTCGGAGGCAGATTATGGGGATTGTTATGGGATTCTCTGTTTTTATTGAAGATGCGAGCCGTGCAAGAGAATCTGCTTCGCCGTTGTCTTCTCGTCCGATTTGTTCGAAGTGAACGTTCCTCATTTTTCCTATTAACCTCTTTACCTCGGTCAAGTAGGCTCTCATGCTAGGTTCCCTGGCCTGGAATTCGCCTTTTAGTTGCTGAATAGCAAGCTTTGAGTCACTCCTTACTACCACGTTGTGGAATCCCACTACTATACACAGCCTTAATCCGGCCAAGATTGCTTCGTATTCGGCTTCATTGTTTGTGGTTTCGAAGGCGAACCTTAAGGCAAATAATACTTCTTCCCTTTGTTATTTTTTAACACGATCTCGGCTCCGCCGCTGTGTGAGCTGACAGACCCGTCTACTGACATCCCCACTTGTCTTCCCCTACCGTCAAGATCTGGGGTTCGGTGAACTCTGCAACAAAATCTGCCAAAGCATGTCCTTTCATTGCTACCCTTGGAAGGTATGAGATGTCGTGTTCGCTTAGCTCCACCGACCACTTCATCAATCTTCCCGAGGCCTCTGGTTTTTGTAAGATCTGTCGCAGGGGGTGGTCGGTGTAAACTTTGATAGGGTGGGCTTGGAAGTAAGGCCGCAATTTCAAAGCTGCGGTGATCAAAGATAGGGCGACTAGTTCATGTACGGGATACCGGGTTTCTGTGTCTAACAAGGCTTTGCTGACATAGTATACTGGTCTTTGGATTCGGTCGGCCTCTTGCACCAGCACCGAACTTACTGCGTGTTTTGAAACAGCCAAGTATAAGTACAATGTCTCTCCTGGGAGAGGTTTTGCTAGGAGCGGGGGCTGTGCTAGATATTGTTTCAGTTGTTGGAAGGCCTCTTCGCACTCCGGAGTCCAGTCGATCCCCTTTTGGGATTTCTTGATGGCTTTGAAGAAAGTGTGGCATTTATCGGTTGCTCGGGAGATGAATCGGTTAAGCGCGGCTAGCCTGCCGGTTAGACTTTGAACTTCTTTCACCGTCTTGGGAGATTTCAAGTCCAGTATGGCTTGTATCTTTTGCGGGTTTGCTTCTATGCCCCTGGAGCTCACCATGTAGCCTAAAAACTTCCCGGAGGCCACCCCGAAGACGCACTTTTCTGGGTTGAGTTTTTTTAAATGGTATCCTCAATAACTCAAAGGTTTTCTTCAGGTTGGTCACGTGACACCCGGCGCCTCAGACATTGTTATCATGTCGTCAACATACACCAGCATTGTTGTGCCGATGAGTGGTTTGAAAATCTGTTGACCAGTCTCTGAAAGGTGGCTCCTGCATTTTTTAATCCGAAGGGAATTACTTTATAACAGTAAAGCCCTTGATCGGTGACAAAAGTTGTTTTCTCCTCGTCAGCATGGTGCATCTTGACCTGGTTGTATCCTGAGAAGGCGTCCATAAAGCTCAGCAGTCCCTTGCAGGATAACGTATCTACCAGCTGGTCTACGTTTGGCAGTGGGAAGCTGTCCTTCGGGCACGCCTTGTTGAGGTCGGTGAAGTCCACGCACATCTTCCACCTCTCGTTTGCTTTCCTTACCAATACCACGTTCGAAACCCATTCTGGGTACTCGACTTCTCTGATGAAGCCTGCTTTTAACAGTTTTTCCACTTCGGACGCCACTGCTCTGCACCGTTCTTGGTTAAAGATTCTTCTTTTCTGTTTAACTGGTTTGTGTGTCGGGTTTATGGCCAAGTGGTGACTGATGAATTTTGGATCAATCTCAGGCATGTCGTTGTGCCCCCATGCGAAGATGTCGGGGTACTTCCGCAGGCATTCCAGCAGGTCTTTTTTCAGGATTTCGTCCAAGTTCCCCTATCTTTATGCTTTTATTCGGTCCGAACATGTTGACTTCTTCTAATTCTTTGGCTGCCCCTAGCCGGGCAACTTTTTCCGGGCGCGGACCTGGGTCCTTCTTTGGATTTTCCCCGTCTTCCCCCCTTTGCCTCTTCCTGGTGCTTCCTTCGATGCAGAGGGCTTCCCGTGAGAGAGTGGCGAAGCAACTACGGGCTATCTTCTGACTTCCGCATATGATTCTGATCCCTTCTCGGGTAGGAAATTTCAGTTTCAAGTAGTAACAGGACATCGCAGCCTTTGTTTTCATCATAAAAGGCCGGCCGACAATGACTTGGTAACTGCTCAGGCAGTCCACCACGGTGAAGTTTACCATGACTTTCCGGGTTCTGGGGTGAGTTCCGATGGTTGTTGCTAGTTGTATTCTTCCTAGCGGGACGACGTTGAGCCTCCAAAACCATATAGGGGGTGTCGTCATTAGTTAGGGTTACGTATTCTACTCCAGGCTTTCTAAAGCTTCTTTGGATATTATGTCCACCGCGCTTCCGGGGTCTACCAGGATCATCCACCTCTGTGCCGCTGATTGTAGCTTTGATTATCAGCGCATCATCATGGGGAAAACTCACCCTTCGTGCATCCTCATCGGTGAACATTATGGGCACCGACCGACCCCCTTGTAGTGTCGGGGGTCTTTCTGTTCCTAGCACCTCTGCCCCTTGAGCTCGGCTATAGTTCTTTCTTGACCGGTTGGAGTCCCCGGCCAGTGTACTTCCCCCTGCGATGATGTTCACCTGTCGGTTCGTGCCCTTTGTCTGGCCGCCATGGTTTCATGGTCGATATAACTATTTAGATACCCATTTCGGGCTAGGTCCTCAATCTGTTCCCGCAGATCTTTGCATTCGTCCGTTGTGTGCCCCCTCAGGTTATGATGTATGCAGTAAGACTTCTGGTTCCTTTTATCTGGGGGAATCTCCTGAGGTCGGGTTCTATCAAGAGGCATTTTTCTCCTGTATTTCCATGATGATTCGCCCTGGTGGTTTGCTCAAGGGAATATATGTTTCTTCTCGGACTACATGATTCACCTGGGTCGCGACCCCTCCTTCCTGATCTCTTCGAGGTATCGGTTTGAATTCTTTGGGTTTTGGATTGAATCTTTTGAATTCCATATCCGGTCGTCGGGGGGCCTCTGTTCTTGGTGTTCTTTCCCGAATGGCCGTCCCCTTCGGGAGATTTTCTTCGCTTTCTACCAAGAACAAATTTCCGGGCTACCTCTAGAGCAGTGGCATAATCCGGCGTGTCCTGGATTCTTAGATGAGTTCATAGCCTCCCGACCTTTAGGGCTCCTTTTAGCTTTCTAGGGCTTCTAGGGACTCATATCCCCCGACTTCCAGTACCATGTTGTGGTATCTCTCAATAAAAATTTTCAGGGGCTCGTCATCTCCTTGTTTTCTCCAATCGTCTTTTTGGGGACGCAGGCCCCTTTAAAGTGCCGAATGAACGACTTCTTAAGTTGTGTGAAGCCTCCGATGCTCCCCGGAGCCAGACTTCTGTACCATAGGATGGCGGGTCTACCTAAAGTTAGGGGGAACACTTTGGAGATGACATCTCCTACTACTCCCTGGACTTCCATCAACAAAACAAAGCTTTCGATGTGTGATTCGGGTCAGAGTGGCCTTTGTAGGGTGCCATGGTCGGCATGCTGAATCGCTTTGGGAATTTTGCCGACCTATTTTTTCCGCGAGGGGAGATTCCTCCTCACTATCCCGGGCATCCCCGCATCGGTCCTGAGGCCTACTCCCCACTTGGTCATTTCTTTTTTAACCAAGACTTTATTTCACTGCTTGCGCCGCCATGTCGTATCCTGTGCCCCTCCGTGTGTCTATTGCCCCCGGGAGCGGCGTTCCTCATCCCTTGGAATTTCCCGCACACTTTCGCTATGCTCCCTGTCCTCTTTTCTGAAGTCGTAGAGACTGTCATAGGAGGGATCCGGTGATGGTCTTCCTTCTTCTTCTTCTTCCCACGTGTCCTCTGTTTGCGAATCTTTTTCTACAACTACAGATTTTATCCCATAGGGGCCCCTCCTCCTGGTTCTATCGTCTTCACTTGTGTCTATCACCCTTTTCCCTTCTGCTCTTTCACTTTTTTTTCGACTGGTTCCGATGTCTGGTCTCTCGTTGTTCGTTCCCTCCATTCTCTCCAACCGATCCATCATGGATTTCATGCTTTCTTCCATCTTTTTCATCCAGTCTGTTGCTGGACTCCCCGAAGATTGATGATTTCCGCCTTCTGCCATTGTCTTACTACGCGAACTGCTTTTTTGTTGAGTTCCCCACAGACGGCGCCAACTGTTGACGGTGGATTTTGGTCTCAGGGTAATATGGGAATATCACTCCCGAGATAATCCTCATTCAATAGTGAATTTGTTTGGTTATGGGGGACCAAATGCAAACTTAGCAAAAGACAGATAAATACGCCAATCAAACAAGGGGTTTTAACGTGGTTCGGTGGATTTTTATCCGACCTACGTCAACGGACACAGACAAGACTATTCTTTTATTGCTGAAACTTGTATCTCTTGTGCTTTACAAGTTTTGGCACAATGTGGTTGATATTGATTCTGATGCCTTTTACACATACTCTGCCCTTCTATTTATAATAGTGAAAGAATCAGATTCCTCTTAGTATGAGGATTCCTAGTTGAAAACTTTCTCCTGTTCCCACAAGGATTCCTTAATCAAATCTACCTTTTTCCTTTATCCTTCTAGGACACTGCCTTCGTCAGTATTTCTTATGAAGGTAGGATTGTCTTCTTATCCGCAAGGATATGGTGTCATCTTCTGGAGCATATCTCGCTATCCGGTCGGTCTTCATGAGGTCGGTCATAATGGTCCTTTGAACTGAGAATGCTGCCGCCGATTATGATAATCCCTGGTCATTCGTACCAAAGTGCTCGGCTGCCGATCATAAAGAGATCGGTCTGTAACCATAATGTGCTCGGTATCCTCATGTTGTGGTCGGCCTTTTATTTGTAAAACGTTCGGGCCCTTACTGCTGGCTTTTTATGGGTCGGGTCGGTTTTAGTGATCTCACCCAAGAAGGGAATTACCCTTCTACCCTTGTCGTGCTGTTTTAAACATCATAGTGCCTGAAAACACCATCAACAGATTAGATAATGAACACATAATCAATGAAATACTAATTTATCTTATGATTATGCCAATTATGACCTCGTTGCCTCAGATCAGCGTGTGCGCGTGTTTACTCTCCTTTTATGCCGCTTACTTTTAAGTGTGAATGCATGTTAGCTTTTATAATTTTTGTTAGATCTCCGCTTAGACATTTCATTATTGAATTTATGCCTTTAGTTATTGAGAATACTAATTTTCTAGACGAGAGTGTTAACTAGTTTCACATTATTTTGATTTTACGATACTTAAATTTGTGACACATTATAAGATATTATTAAGTTATTAAATGAGTGATGCGGTACAATCAGTAGAGTTTTTCCAACAGTTGACCATCGTTTAAAAAAATAACGAGGGAGCTCTAAATGAAATGAAAATCTAAAACCAAGTAATTGGACTTGGCTTATAGTGGCCATGCTGGGACTTCCTAATTGGCCCATTTGACACCTCAAGTATATTCAATTACAAATCCAGTTTTTTGGGTTAAAAAAAATTAACCATCTAAGCAAAAACAAAACAAAACAAAAAAAAAAAAAAAAAAAAAAAAGGGCAAAAATCATCCAGTAAGACCATGAAGAAACAAATTGGGCCTCCCTAACCATTGGACACCTCAAATATTTATAAAGCGCAGTTCAAACAAATATAATTCGGAAAGCCCAAAGGGGTATATAGCATTTGCCTCCCGAATTCGTTGTCCTTGCTTTTAATTAAACAAAAAAAAAAAAAAGCATTAAAAAGGGCAAAAATATTTCCATTAAGAGCATGAAAAACAAAATTAGAGAAGAGTGATATACATAAAGCGGGACATAATAAAGAAACATAGTAATTAATTAATCTCATTCCATAATATAAACGTTTTCTTAATCTTCACTCGTAACAGGAAGCCATTAAAAGGAAACCAAAACAGAGACACATAAATAACAGAGGCTACCCTTATAAGTAGCATTTAGGGAAGGAAGGTTCGATCGATGTACACATGTTTATTGGTTTTTTTTAATTTTTTTTAAATATGAAATTTAAAACTGTTTTTTTCCGAACCGTGATGAGGAGGTTCAAAAGAAAAAAAAGAAGAACCCAATTGAAACCCATCAGGCACTGCATCTGAAACCGGTGGCATGCTGCTAAAAAGCGGGCTGTGCTGCACATAATCAGTAGAATCAAATCCAAAATATGAACCAGAAGAATTATCATCACTACTCCTCCCCATTGTATCAAATCCGTTGTTTGTCACCGAGCTCTGTTCATAAAATCCCATCAAATTCGCAGACCCTTCACTCCATGCCCCTTGACCCATTTCATAATTTGTCCCAGTAAAATCTGACATGTCACAAGGCAATGGAGGGAGCCCATTATTGGCCGGTTCGAGATGGTTGGAATTTGCAAATGTTGAGAACCCAGAAGAGAAATGTGAGTCAACAATATTATTATTACAATATGAATCTTGATTGTTGATTATGGGTAGTTGTTGAAGATTTGGTTCTGGGTTAGGGTTAGGGTTAGGGTTAGGGTTAGGGATATGGAAGGAATATTGTTGTTGTTCATCAGGAGAGATGATGGAGGTGACAGAGGAACCAGGTGGCATGTCTGAGTAAACAAAGTTGGTGCGGGCACGAGGGCCACGCATTGAACGGGCAGCTCTGTCATATGCCAAGGCTGCTTCCTCTGCCGTGTCGAATGTTCCAAGCCAATGCCTTTCTTTTGTTGAAGGGTCTCTTATCTCAGCTGCATATCTCCCCCATGGCCTTCTTCTTACTCCCAAGAACCTGCTGCTTCCTGCAGGTGATGCTTCCTGTGCTTGTGTTTGTGTTTGCTTCTTCTTGCTCTTCGACGAAGATGAATTCATAATCATATTGATTGATATATAAAAGATAGAACAAGAGGAACTTCAGATTGTGTTTTTAATTTCCCAGATAAACTTTGTCTGGAGTTTTGCTGATGCTTAGTTTGTGTTTTTGTAAATGCTGTTGCATGTGAATGTGAGCATGGGTCGTTATATATAGGGAGGAGAAAAAATTTATATGATAAAGTATTAATTAATAATTTTCTCATTTATCTTCACTTTGCTCTGTTCTTTTACCATTTTACCCTCTAGGGTTATGGGGTATTTTAATATTTTTTTGTAATGATTTCATGTGGAGGTTTCAATCAAGTCTCATGTTCTTGACTTTAAAAATGTTTTCCATACTAAAAAGAATTAAAAAAAAAACCAATCATATATGTTATCTTGGGATAAATTTTGATATATGTTAATAAACCAACAAAAAATTAGATTCAGATAATATTTTTGTTGTGATATATAGTTGTGGAAGAAATTATTTTGTATCAATTTCAGCCAATGAGTGCAATTATGTCAGCAACTAATGAAAGCTATAAAAGAATCTATGTATGAATCACTCTTCAAGGCCTCATCAATAACAGGAAAAAAAAAATCCTCTAAAATCTCAGAGAAATGATCAATTTCAACTTTTAAATGATGGGGAAAAGGTCTATGAAACATAAGAAAAATTAAAATAAGAAAGTGGGTGGGCATGATTAGAGCTCTTACAATAACCATGCATGATAATAAACTTGTTAAGCATGTTCTCTTAGATACTTTGCTTCATAATTACTCTCCAATTAAAGTTTTAAATGCAAATTAACAAATACTTGGCATATATTGTTGGTTTGTGGATATAGTATATAGTCCAAAAATCTTGCATGTGAGCTTTCTCATTAATCATAGAGTTACATGAATGGGGAGCTAATAATGGATACCACATACACAATCTAATAAGAAATCAAATCATTACTTGTTTATTATATATCTAAGTTTCAACAAATTAAGCAAAAGACTAAAGTATACAGTCGATCTTAGAACAGTCTATACAGGCGTTTGATTGAGATTTCAAATTTCGATCCAAAATTAAGACTCTCAATTTAAGATTAATTATGTTCTATCATTTATTTTTAATTTATCTAAAAATTTATTGATAGGAATCATATTTTAGGAATTTACCTAGAGCTCCAAAATTCAATGATCTCTAATAAAGCATCAATTCCATGCACATTCCAATGATCATTGCTAATGGTTGGAGGCGTCCATGCATTTTTAAATTTTGTTGATAATGAGGTCACATCGATATAATTACACCAACCACAAAGGAGAGGGAAAAAAATTGATTCCATGATTGTCCTATGATGCATCTTTTTTAAGCTTAACAACTTTATAATTAGTTTGTTCTAAAGCTTGGATTTCAATTAAACAATCTCATTTACTAATCATGTCATTAAAATCTTAAACATCTAGGTATTTCTAGAGCCTTACTTTATTTATCTTTGGATGCTCTTAAACATACATGCATTGTTCATACTTTGACCAGATACCAAATCTATTCAAACATCTACTACCATATCAAACATTAATGAAACAAGAATCATTTGAGATAGTTTGAGAAAATTCTCCTAAGATTATCCACACACATGCCGTTCATTAATATGATACGAACTAAGTATATTTTAACCTTTTTTGTTTGTTTGTTTTTTTTTTTTTTGAAATCGTTGGAAATCTCACCGTCAAACCACTCATTCCAGACTTAAACGGAGCAGGTAAAATCTCCGGCTGTCCCAGACTCTTACAAGAAACGCACTCCCTGAATTCGAACCCAGGACCTCAAAGTGAGATCTTGAACCCTACACTAGTACACTACCAAGTCACGCCTATTGAAGACAATATATTTTACCTTAAGATAATCTTTTCAATAATTTAAGATACCATTAAATGTTATTGTTATATGTCGAGCGATGTCGGAAAAGACCCAAATTGATACGAATAGAAATTAATAAAAAAAAAAAAAAACCCAAATTTTATCGAGTTTATGAAATATTGATTTCAGATAAAATATAATGACGTCAATATGTAACCGACCACGCTAGTAGGGAAAAAAACTTGTAATGTTTAATTTGTTTGGTATCATCTTTTCAATAATGGTTTCATAAGACTAACCCTGCATATACATTCCCCTTCTCAAGTCAAGGGTATCTATGTGGTTTTTTTTATCTATTAGATTTAATCCTCTAAATTTGAAAGAGGCCATGGGGATGATGTGGTGAATGAAAAGTATAGTTTAATTAAAAAGCACCTTGTTTTGGAATCATTATCTTGTGATTTTGCAAAGATGATCGTGAAAAAACAAAAACAAATTAATAAGTGATTATTTTTGAGTGGATTTTCAAAAAAGGGTTCATTTATTAATAAATTATCATATGAGATTAAGTTATTTAATCATATTTTTATGAGGTTTTAAAAGTGGGCATTAAAGGAATATCATTGCCTCAGCCATGTGCACCCAATTTGAACCATAAAAATCAATGATAAGTTCCATAGTCTTCCATCTTTTTCAAAACCCCAAGCTCCTTTTTTTAAAATTTTTTTTTTTTAATTTACTTGACTTTTTGGGTATTTTCATTTTCTTTTCTTCTTGCAAAATTTTGAAGTACATCTTTTAAATTATGATTGGGGATATAAGGAATTGAAATGAAGGGAAAACTTTGATGGGCAGCATGTGATGGAAACACATAGGCTTCCCTTTTTTTTGAAGAAAACAATTGCTAGGCATTATCTTAATTATTGAGACCAAAATGCAAAATTGTAATGGCCTTTGACCAACAATCACACTATATGATTCATTAGGTATTCATATTACAATATAATAATGATTTAATCATAATATTAACTTCTCACTAATCATATTTAGAGTTTGGTGGATTATTATTTACTCAATATTAGTAATTAATCATCTAAACTTTTTAATATTATTATACGAGTTGGTTATATAATATTAATATTGTAACTAGAAATTAAGTTCGATGGAAGCCATAATATATATAAACACTAACGAATTTATGAGGACAACAATTAAAATTTACATAGAATATTAAAATTTCTGTTTAAACCCCATATTTTCTAAACCTCTTATATCAATATAGTTTCCCAATGGTTCTATATATGATCATATATAAATGTTGATGTATTCAATGTTAGGTAGCATTTTTATTCAAATTTTTTACTTTCAATATTCATTTTTTCAACCTCTCTAATGAACATGATATTATGCTTTTATTTTGTTTTCAATAAACAATCTGATAATTATTATTATTATTATTATTTTGGTTAGAAAACTGTTGAGACTTAGGAGTAGATAGATATATTTCTCTAATATTACCGGTAGCGAAGTCATAACTTTAATTTAGTGGAGGTAAATTTTGATATTCACAAAAAGTGATAGATACTTGTCACACCTCATATATTTTAGCATGTCAAATATAGCTATGTGGTTCATGCATGTGAAGTTTTATGCTCACGTAGGGTCTGTATGTGTGTCGATCGAGACCTTGAATCAAGTTCACGTACGAGCATTTGAACAAGTTTTGCATTCATTCAAGCACTGAGATCAATATATCAATCACAGTACCGACATACCAGTGTAATTGAGCATTTTACATAGCCACTGAAACCGACATATCGGTGGCCTGGGAGTCACGTACCCTTTCTGGAATCGACATACTTGTGCCAACTCACCCATACTGGTCCATGTGTTCGATTTTTGTTCATTGAACTCATTTCTTCATCGTTCTTCTTCGTCTCTCATGTTTACCCCTCAACGTTTTGCCCATTTTCAAGCCCAAATCTTGACATTTCATGCATTTCCAAGCTCTAGAAAGATCAAGTGAGCTTCTAAATCTCCATTTTGACATTTGTTTTGCATGATATCATGGATTTCTCAAACCCACGAATTTGACTCATTTTGATTTTTCATTATTTTGCATGATTAGGTTATTAATCATGTATAGTTTAGTGAGTATTGTCATGATATGTGCATGATTTGAGTTGAAACACATTGTATGTTATGGATTGAGAAAACCCTAGGATTTTGAGGGGTTTTGTCATGTTATGAAATTCATGAATTGGGGGGGGGGGTTTAGTTCTTATGATTTGAGTGATAATCCTGTTTAAATAATTGTTTATTAGCATGAAATATGTATGGTTTAAGTTGACTAAACCACCAAGGGTTTGAGTTGGTTATAACCACGAGTTTGGGTGGTTTGGTATAATTATGTATAAATTTCATGTTATTAAAATATATATTAAGTTAGAATCATGTTAGTGATGTTGAAATTATAATTGGTAAAAAATGCTTTTGATACCATGATGCATGTTAGAGGTTCGACCGTGAACCACCCTTAACGTTGTTATGGATGTTTCGAGTGACAATATCGATCATATTGAAATGTTCATCTAGCATGTCACGAGCATGACACGTCACGAGCATGTCACATAGTGGTAGCATCCCAGCTTAAGTTTAGCATTGCCTTATCTTAAGATGTTAAGTAAGCGTCTTAAGCTATCACGTCAGCATAAATACATGTATCACGACATTCACGAGAATGTTTAGATTCATATGTTTGAGTATGCTAATCATACTTGAACACATGATAGATTTCACGCAGGAATCCCTCCAGTTGTATTCGGGCACGCCAACGTTAGGACGTTAGTTCTGTGAGTGAATGCTACCTCCGTCTCTGTGTTTTTATGTTTTCAAGTTATTTATGTTTATGATATACTTTATGTTCATTATATGTAATATAATTTACGTTCTACGTCTTACGTTTCAGCTTAAGTTTTCAGTTTAAAAATTTAGTTACATTTTTAATTGACGTATTCAGTTTAATGTATTCAGTTTATATTTTCAGCTCATACTATCAATTTACGTTTTCAACTTATGTATTTAGTTTACGGTTTCAATTTACATTTTAGTTAACGTTATGCATCGCATACGAGCAGTGTAAGTTTCCATAACTCATGTTTCAAATTGTAAGTTTCCATTTAGAAGTATTGGTTAGGATCCGTTTGGACGACGCTCATCCCATACCTATTCTGGAATAGGTATATGTCACATACGAGCATTGTTTGTATAAGCTAGTGTTGGGGTTTTTAGGGGCTAAATCCGGTAACGCAGCGGAAGCGGTGAAAATCAGATTTTCAGATTTCAAAACTTTTTCTCGGATTAATTAAATAAACATATTTATTTAACATTCCAATAATCAAATTATGAAAATAAATTCAATAAATCATATTTAAGTGAATTTACCGAAATACCCTTACTTTATATTTTTGTCCATTTTAGTCCGAAATTGATCAAATCAATTTGAATGATTCTAAATCATTTCTAAGATGAACTTATGATGTTCAAAACATCAAAACACCAAAAGCACCAAAATCCCCAAATTTCTTTACCAAAGCCGAGAGCCCCTCCAAGGAGCACATTTGTGCACTTTGTGATTTCATGCATCAAAACATATCAAGATGCAATCCAATGAACATGAAACTTTATATGCATCACATACACACACAAATATACAACATATATGAAAAGCCCCAAATTTGGAATTGGTCATGAACCCTAATTTTTCAATTTCCACAAATTGGACTAAATACATTAAATCAATTACTTCAATCATCATTCTTCCATCCAATCCAAGTCTCAACACAATGAAACAACTCAAGATCAAATTTAGGTCATTTAAGAGTGGGTCAATAACTCTAGATTAGCAACATGGTTTCCAAAAACCTTAAAAGAAAGCTTAAAACTACAATAGTCATAACCTTCCTTCACAATACATGCTCAACACTTTCAATAAAAATTTCCATCATCAAAACACAAGAAATAAAGAAAAGAATAACTTAAGAACATCACAAGTTGTTGCCTAGATCCTAAGGAACAATTTCCTTTCTAATAGTAAGTTTGAAAAACTTACATAATCCAAGCTTTTCTTTTGGTTTTTCCTTTTCTCCTTCACTTGTTTCCTTGGTTTTCTTCAATGTTTGTTTTATGAAAAGTGTATTAGGTTAACAAATGAAGATGAAATGAAAACAATATATATACTTGTAATAATTTGCCCTTGGCCGAAAATCACAAGCATTTACCAAATTATTTTCATTTTCAATTTCATTTCAAAAAACATGTTATCAACTTGCATAAATATCTTAATACAACTTTATTAGATATTTATTTAAGTCAACAAAGACAATTAACATCATTTACTTAATATATCCTAATGTAAGATATTTATATTTTAATTAATTTAATCATTTAACAATTAAATAATTAATTAATTAATCAAATACAAATATATTAAATATATGTATAATATTTACATTAAATATTAAAAACATATATTCATTTAGGATATAAGTCAAATAACTCATTTTGACTATTAATTAATGTGTATTTAAATTAATCAAGTATTAAATGTAAATACACAATAATTAGGCAAATGACTATCTAGTCCCTTTAGCACGTATCTTGCGTTTAACCTTTAAACGACTTTATAAATAATCAATATTATTTATCAATGTTGCTCTAGTGCTCTACGAGTATGTTTCATTATTGAGACTCTCTAGATTCAGATATATCCGTCACGAAATCTAATTTCGTGTCCACAATCTATCCACCCGTAGATTATGACGAACACGGATAATCTCGCTGAACCATACAGGTCGAGGTCATGGAAAATGTATAATTCCTCCGTCACAGGTATCCGGATAAATCCCAGAGATATAGATGTAAACGTCAAATCTCTATCGGGATTATCCAGTCGACTATTCTATTAGCAATCTCTAAAAGAATGTTTAGAACTAGCTTCTAAACTTTACCATGGGCCCATGGTTTTATCTGATTGCTAATCATATGGACTACCTATGCTCTGGTATACAGAACTGACGGATCCTATCTTGATAAACATAGGACACCCTGAGGATCTATCTACACCCAACGAACATGCGGAGGTCTGATCTAAATAGATCGGTGACGTGACTGCCGTCTAAGTGTAGAAGATGTCTCATGTGCCCACAATGGCATCTCAAGTCTAAGAATCACAAGTGCTACTCAACCCAAGAAGATTCTTATTGACGCTGGTGTACCATCCATTAAGAATCTTCGGTGAGTCGTTCAGTGTTTATCCGCTATAAACACCTACACGTCTATACTAGTCTCCAAGACTTATGGTTCATTGAGAAACCATTGGAATCATATATTCCAGTATACGACATGTACCGGTCTCAAAGGGTTTACTATACTGACCAAGTAGTGTAAACCTTGACCATGAACTGTCTGAGAATGACAACGTCATGATACTTCTCAATGTCTGTTGCGACGCTTTTGCAACTGTATCATGACTAATCATTCTAGGGTCATTACGTCTTTACCATATAGAAAGATAGATTATATTATAGAAACTGCATATATTATTCATAATAATAATGTTTTACAGAGTATTCAAAAGAAATACAACCGGGAATTGGCGCTCTGAGCACCAACCCCAACAGCTAGTACACATATCGTTGATGTTTATGATTCCATATTTGACATTTTCAATCGTAGTTCATGTTTATAGCTTTCAGTCTATGAAGTTCATGATTTTCAATCACATTTCAGTTTACGATCAATCTATTTCCAAGCATCATGATTTCAGCTTATAGTTTATGTTTTCTGGAATTATGTTTTCAGTTTACGTTTTCATGTTACAAGTTTAAAGTTTATATTTGCATCTCATTTGTAATATGACTACATGTTTCACTAGACGTTTAAACGTCTTTTCATATGTCATGCTCTCAGGTTTTCAGTTTATGTTTTCCATGATTTTCATGTAAGCTTTTAAGAAAATGAATTACATGAACAAGTAATAAAATATTTTCAAATCACTAGTTGAGTACCGTCCCTCATGTTTAGTATTTCGGGTATGGTCATAATGCCTTATGGGGCGCTGATCACCCACATAGGCTTGTTCATGTTCATGTTCCCTTATTTATGCGATGGCAGGTCCCGTTAAGTAGGTTTCATGCCCCCAGATTATGATACTAGTGAGTTTTTCATGAGAATTAGTTTATAAGCATGTTACAGATTTCAGTTAATAATTATGATTTAGTTTTCAATCCATGTTTACGTATTATTTACATATTTCAATTTCAGCTCATGTTTACGTTTTACAATTTCCAACTATATTTTCACATTTAAAGTTTCTAGTCATGTCATATTTTCGTTGACATATACAACTTTTAGTTATTTTTTATAGTTAATGTCAAGTTACGATTTTCAGTTTGCTTTGACGTTTCCAAGTTAGGTCTATAGTATTCAGCTTTACGTTGACGTTTCAGTTCACGTTGTAATTATAGGGTCACGATGTGATTTCGTCTTTCATGTTATTATGTTCAGTTTCCATTTATGTTACAGGTTCTCAGATCATGATATAGTTTTAAGTTTATGTATGTGAATTTCATAATGTACCACAATCCAGGTTTACTGTAGTTCTCTAGTTAAATTACGAATACGACATCATGATAATTTACGTTTTTATGTTTACTCACTAAGTCGTTCGTTCGACTTATTCTTTTCATTTTCAATTTTGCAGGCATTTCATGCACAATGTAGAGAACGAGATTGAGGACGATGGACACCAGCTGCAGTCATTAGGGAAACCAAAACAGGGTTCCACACGTGAGTAGTGGCATGTTAGGCCATGTGGGCCAGTGTTATAAGTTATGTTATTCATGTTAGAATCAAATTAATTCATATTATGTATGCTGGTTAGTATGGTATGAAAGCATGTTATTTTCAGCTAGTTCAGGTGTAGTTTAGATCAGTAGTGCATGTATGAATAACAAGAACAAGACATGAGTTAGGTCATGTCACGTCTGTAGGGGTTTTTAGGGGCTAAATCCGGTAACGCAGCGGAAGCGGTGGAAAATCGTATTTTCCGATTTCAAAAATTTTTCTCGGATTAATTAAATAAACATATTTATTTAATATTCCAATAATCAAATATGAAAAATAAATTCAATAAATCATATTTAAGTGAATTTACCAATTGCCCTTACACTTGGTATTTAGTCCATTTTAATCCGAAATTGATCAAATCAATTTTGAATGATTCTAAATCATTTCTAAGATGAACTTACCATGTTCAAAACATCAAAACACCAAAAGCACAAAAATCCCCAAATTTCTCATCCATGGCCGAATGCATCACTAGGTGGGCATTTTGTGCCTTTTGTCATTTCATGTCTCAAAACACATCAAGATGTAATCCAATCAACATGAAACTTTATATGCATCATATACACATCCAAATACACAACATATATGAAAAGCCCCAAATTTGGAATTGGTCATGAACCCTAATTTTTCAATTCATCAAATTGGACAAATTAGACCAAATTAGTTAAATCAATTGTTTCAATCATCATTCTTCCATCCAATCCAAGTCTCAACACAATGAAACAACTCAAGATCAAATCTAGGTAATCTAAGAGTGGGTCAACACTCTAGATTAGCAACATGCTTTCCAAAACCTTAAAAGAAAGCTTATTACTACAATAGTCATACACTTCCTTCATCACACATGCTTTACACCTCCATCAAAACTTCCATCAACAAAAATCACAAGGAACAAAGAAAGAAATAACCTAAGAATATCATATATTAAATCCTAGAACCTAAGGAACAATTTCCTTACTAATAGCAAGTTCAAGAAACTTACTAAAAATCCAAGATTTCTTGATTTTTGTCTTTCTTTTCTCAAGTTTCCTTTGGCTTCTTCAATGGAGTTTCTTTTAGTAAAGTGTATTAGGTTAAGAATAAAATGAAATGAAAAACAATATATACTTGTATCAATTATGCCTTGGCCGAAATTCATCAAAACAAATACAAGATTATTAAATTTCATTTTCATTTCACTTTAATTTAGTAAACTTGCATAAATATCCAAATAACACTTTATTAGATATTTAATTAAGTCAACAAAGGCAACTAATATCATTTACATCAAATATCCTAATGTAAGATATTTATATTTTAATTAATTTAATCATTTAACAATTAAATAATCAATTAATTAATCAAATACAAATATATATTAATATATGTATAATATTTACATTAAATATTAAAAACATATATTCTTTAGGATATAAGTCAAATAACTCATTTTGACTATTAATTAATGTGTATTTAAATTAATCAAGTATTAAATGTAAATACACAATAATTAGGCAAATGACTATCTAGTCCCTTTAGCATGTATCTTGCGTTTAACCTTTAAACGACTTTATAAATAATCAATATTATTTTATTAATGTTGCTCTAGTGCTCTACGAGTATGTTTCATTATTGAGACTCTCTAGATTCAGGTATATCCGTCACGAAATCAAATTTCGTGTCCATAATCTATCCACCCGTAGATTATGACGATCACAGATAATCTCGCTGAACCATACAGGTCGAGGTCATGGAAAATTTATAATTCCTCCGTCACAGGTATCCGGATAAATCCCAGAGATACAGATGTAAACGTCAAATCTCTATGGGGATTATCCAGTCGACTATTCCATTAGCAATATCTAAAAGAATGTTTAGAACTAGCTTCTAAACTTTACCACGGGCCCATGGTTTTATCTGATTGCTAATCATATGGACTACCTATGCTCTGATACATAGAACTGACGGATCCTATCTTGATACACATAGGACACCCTGAGGATCTATCTACACCCAACGAACAGGCGGAGGTCTGATCTAAATAGATCGGTGACGTGACTGCCATCTAAGTGTAGAAGATGTCTCATGTGCCCACAATGGCTTCTCAAGTCTAAGAATCACAAGTGCTACTCAACCCGAGAAGATTCTTATTGACGTTGGTGTACCATCCATTAAGAATTTTCGGTAAGTCGTTCAATGTTTATCCGCTATAAACACCTACACGTCTATACTAGTCTCCAAGACTAATGGTTCATTGAGAAACCATTGGAATCATATATTCCAATATATGACATGTACCGGTCTCAACGAGTTTACTTTACTGACCAAGTAGTGTAAACCTTGACCAGGAACAGTCTGAGAATGATAACGTCATGATACTACTCAATGTCCATTGCGAAGCTTTTGCAACAGTACCATGACTAATCATTCTAAGGTCAATACGTCTTTACCATTTAATAAGATAGATTATATTATAGAAACTGCATATATTATTCATAATAATATTGTTTTGCAGAAGTATTCAAAAGAAATACAACCGGGAATTGGCGCTCTGAGCACCAACCCCAACAAAATCTCCCACTTTCTCTAGTGCCAATATCGATTGTATCTAATACCCATCGACTCCACGTGTTTATCAAACAACTTCGGAGGTATGGCCTTCGTCAGCGGGTCTGCTACATTATCTTCACTCGGTACCTTACACACGACAATATCCCCTCGCGACACGATCTCTCGAATGATGTGGTACTTACGTTCCACATGCTTCGACTTCTGATGCGCTCTCGGTTCCTTTGCTTGCGCAATGGCTCCAGTATTATCACAGTATAACGGAATCACATTCTCGATACTTGGGACAACTCCCAATTCTGTGATAAAGTTCTTTATCCACACAGCCTCTTTTGCAGCTTCAGAAACTGCAATATATTCCGCCTCAGTGGTGGAATCTACTATTGATCCCTGTTTGGAACTCTTCCAACAAACTGCACCTCCGTTAAGGGTAAAGACAAATCCAGATGTAGACTTTCTATCATCGGGATCCGATTGAAAATCGGAGTCTGTATACCCATTAACCTGCAGCTCGATTCCTCCATAAATAATCAACTTATCCTTAGTACCTTTAAGATACTTTAGGATATGTTTAATGGCCATCCAATGGTCATTACTTGGATTGGACTGATATCGACTAGTTACGCCAACAGCGAAACTGATATCAGGCCTCGTACATAAAATGACATACATTATGCTACCCAAACACGAAACATAAGGTTGGTTAGACATTCTAACCTTCTCATCTTCTGTTTGTGGACACATCTTCTTAGAAAGATGAATCCCATGTCTGAACGGTATGTTTGCTGTCTTACAGTTACCAAAACTATACCGTTCCAAGATCTTATCTACGTACGTTGATTGGTATAACCCAATCAGCCTCATTTGTCTATCTCTATAGAGTTTTATCCCTAAAACATAGGAAGCTTCTCCCAGGTCCTTCATGGAGAAATTCTTACAGAGGTACGCTTTCACGCTTTGTAACATACCTAAATCATTCCCAATGATTAGGATGTCATCAACATATAGGACTAAAAATACGACCATGCTCCCACTGGCCTTCTGATACACACAGGATTCTTCCGAATTCTTGAGAAAACCAGACGATCTAATAATCTCGTCGAATCAAAGATTCCAACTTCGTGAAGCTTGTTTAAGTCCATAAATGGACTTCTTAAGCTTACATACCATACCCGAGTTTTCGGCTGGACGCAAAACCTTCCGGCTGTTCCATATAGATTTCTTCATCAAGAAATCCATTTAGAAAAGCCGTTTTGACATCCATTTGCCAAATCTCGTAGTCATGATACGCAGCTATAGAAAGAAAAATCCGGATAGACTTAAGCATTGCTACTGGTGAAAAAGTTTCATCGTAGTCGATGCCAGGTCGCTACGTGTAACCTTTTGCTACCAGTCGGGCCTTGTAAGTTTCAACCTTACTGTCAGGCCCGCGCTTCCTCTTGTAAACCAATTTACAACCGATAGGAACAATTCATTCGGGAAGCGGAACCAAGTCCCAAACTTGATTCTCATGCATTGAGTCTATCTCGGATTTCATGGCACTTTGCCATTTCACGGAGTCGATGTCCAACATCGATTCTCTATAGGTGAAAGGATCTGTCTCTTCAACTAAGAGAACATCCAGACTCATTTCTTGTATCAAATACAAGCGTTCAGGAGGTCTAGATACCCTTTCCGACCTACGGAGTGTGTGTGTTGAAGGTCCTTCATCTACTTGAACTTCAGGTTCCTCCGTTGGTTCGTTGTTTTCAGGTTGGACTTCATCAAGCTCAACCTGTCTATGATTACCACCTTCTGACAAAAATTATACTTCTAGAAATTTTACGAAGCGAGCTACGAACACATTTCGATGCTCGGTATCATAGAACAGATATCCCCTCGTATTCGAAGGATATCCAACAAACCTAAACTTTTACCCTCGAGACGAAAGCTTATCTTGCTGAGTCACCCTGACATAGGCAGGACAACCCCAAACCTTAATATAATTAAGATTTGGTCTCCTACCGAACCATATCTGATAGGGAGTCGTAGGAACAACTTTTGAAGGAATCTTATTCAAAAGATATGCGGCTGTTAAGAGAAAGTAGCCCCATAAATAATAGGGCAAATCTGTGAAACTCAACATTGATCGGACCATATCCAATAAAGTCTGATTTCTCCTCTCAGACACTCCATTGTGCTATGGAGTACCTGGAGGAGTATATTGAGCGAGAATCTCATTCTCCTTCATATAATCCATGAACTCACCACTCATATATTCGCCGCCTCGATCTGATCGAAGGCATTTAATATATTTACCAGTTTGTTTTTATACTTCATTTCGGAACTTTTTGAACTTTTCAAAGGTTTCCGATTTATGTCGCATCAAATAGACATAACCGTACCGTGACAGATCATCGGTAAAGGTAACGAAGTAAGAATAACCACTGTGAGCAGTTTGACTTAGTGGACCACATACATCAGAATGTACGAGTTCCAGTAAGTTAATGGCACGGTGTCCAACACCAGAAAATGGGGCTTTGGTCATCTTACCCTGAATACATGATTCGCAAGTTGGATATGATTCAATGGTAAGATCTGGTATCAAACCATTTCTAACCAATTGGGTAAGGCGTTTAACGCCAATGTGACCAAGTCTCATATGCCAAAGTTCAGTATTATTAATTACAGGTAAACTACGTTTATTAACTCCAGTATTTAATATATCTTTTGAAGTTTGCAATGTCTAATGACCATGCTGGTTTGGACAACAAAGGATATGAATATTATCACTATCATATAATATAATGAACTGTTCTTAATATTAATACAAAAGCCTTCTGTATCCAATACAAAAAGTGATATAATATTAGCTACACATCCAGGTACAAAATGGCATTCATTTAACAAAAGTGTCCAATTCGGCAATGAGATCTCGCATACTCCCACTGCAACTGCATCCAAAGAGTCTCCACTCCCGAACCGCAACTGCATCTCCCCGGGCTTCAGCCTCATACTTTCCTTCAGCACCTGCAACGAATTGCAAATGTGAATAGGACAAGCAGAATCTAAAATCCAGTTGGACGTAACGGCTTCACAAGCCAAAGATAAATCAATAACTGGAAAAATAAAGGTACCTGATGTAGATGCTCTGTCTCTCCTCAGCTGGGCGATGTAATCAGGACAGTTCATTTTCCAATGCCCGACTTTGCCGCAGTGGTGGCATTTGTCTTCAGAAGCCCTTTTGGGCTTAGCAATCTTTGCCTGTTGTTGAGGACCAAAAGCCTTCTTCTTCTTCTTGCCTTTCTTGTTCTTTCCCTTGGACCATCCTTGGGAAGAAGCAGAAAGAGAAGTAGATCTAGGAGGGCGAGTCGGTAATCCCTTCTTAAGGTCCTCTTCTGCCGTGAGCAACATCCTATGCAGCTCGTGGTAGGTACAGACAGTCCCCATGCATGTTGAAGTACATCACGAACTGGCGAAATGAAGCTGGAAGTGAACCAAGAATGACACTCCTACCGAGAATGTCATTCAAGATGAGATTATGTTGCCTCAATTGATCGATCAAATCGATCATCTGAAGAACATGTGGGCTAACACTTTGCCCCTCATCCAGACGCGCATGGAACAGTTCCATGGCGACTTTGTGAACAATCACTTGTTCTTGGTTCTCAAACGATTGTCTCAATCGCTTCATCATACTATAAGAATCTAACATACCATAGTACTGTTGCTTGAGTTTCGGAGACAGTGAACTAATGATGTATGATTTAACCCTTAAATCATCATCCTTCCAAGTTTCAAAAACTTGGCGTTCCTCCTCCGAAGCATCCGTACCCACAGCAAGGGGCAACAGACCCTCAAGAACATATCCCAGCTTTTCGGAATCGAGGACAATCCTCAAATCCAATTCCCAGTCAGCGAAGTTCTCAGCGCTTTTCAGTTTGTTCGCATCAAGCATACGCGCAAACTGATTTGTGGATTGTGCCGCCATCGCCACTCTATCATATAGATCACGAAAAACGGTTAGCAGAAATTAAGCAGTTTCATATAATATCAAAAGCATAAACTAGATCATGGATTTTTAATCTAAAAATGCCACTCCCACTAAATCATGCAATACTGTAATCCCCAAACAGAATACAAAGATTTAAGAATTAAATTAAATACTAATAGTGAAAGGTGGATCCCGTGAATATATTTCGGCTCACAGCAGAGGCACGGTCTCGCCTACGTATATTCATCAGGTAGACAACTCATTTGTCAATCATTCTCTAATGACTCCTGGGTTTCCGGTCCTGGTCGTTTCTCGTTGTCGCTGCGAAGGCAGGCCCACACGGAGACGTACCAAGGTTAAACTCGTCAATGATAAACTCAAGTTACTTACGTAATCCTGACAGCTAGGGCACGTTCAGAATTCCGCTTTTACTTGAATTTACCTAGTATCTGATATACATCCGGTATAAATAAATCTCTATCGGCTACACCCTCACAGCAGAGGCACGGTCTCGGATGTAGTCACAGAGAAGTATTCAGAAACCGTAATGACAAGACGGACCACATAACATGCATCAAATACATAATTACATTAAAACCTTATTAATCAAGGATTTTCCGCTAAGTGTCATACACCCTAAATCTAACCAAATTAGATTATAATAAGCATGCATAAAGTCAAGAAAACATGATTAAACATTGGTTTAATTAAAGCTAATCATTTTAGGGGGCCTAGAATCAGACTCGCTCTGATACCATTTTGTAGGGGTTTTTGGGGGCTAAATTCGGTAACGCAGCGGAAGCGGTGGAAAATCGTATTTTCCGATTTCAAAAATTTTTTCGGATTAATTAAATAAACATATTTATTTAATTTCCAATAATCAAATTATGAAAATAAATTCAATAAATCATATTTAAGTGAATTTACCAAATTGCCCTTACACTTGGTATTTAGTCCATTTTAATCCGAAATTGATCAAATCAATTTTGAATGATTCTAAATCATTTCTAAGATGAACTTAGCATGTTCAAAACATCAAAACACCAAAAGCACCAAAATCCCCAATTTCTCATCCATGGCCGAATGCATCACTAGGTGGGCATTTTGTGCCTTTTGTCATTTCATGTCTCAAAACACATCAAGATGCAATCCAATCAACATGAAACTTTATATGCATCATATACACATCCAAATACACAACATATATGAAAAGCCCCAAATTTGGAATTGGTCATTGTACGGGCCAAATTTGGACCCAAGGGTAAAATCATCTTTCACCTTAAACCCAACAATATACAAGGCCCGAAAGTAAAGACCAGGCCCAAAGAATTCTGTATTATTGGATTACAATTGAGCCATAAGCTTAAGGACAAAACCTCTTAATTATATCAACCATTTTCCCCACTTTGCCTAACACAAGGCATATTCTCACATGCTCAAACTTTTATCAAATGTCTGGGCACGTGGTGGGACTTATGCCAGCTGCCAAAGACGATCATTTTCATCTATAAATAGCAACGCAATTCAAGAAACAGGGGGAGAGCTTCTCAACTCTGATGCATGCTTCACTTCTTTCTTACAATCCCATGCTCTCTGACATTAGCACTCTCAGAGCTCTCCATCCCCTTATACACTTACCACCGGCCTCACGGCCATGCAAAGAGTTTAAGGTAACATCAAACCTTAATTTCACATTTTACTCATTTACTACTCATTTCATACTACTGACTTGAGCGTCGGAGTGCCCCCGGCACCCACCACACCGGTGGGTAGTCTACTCCCGCTCACTCTACATTTTTTT
>SKCR01046424.1:0-41332 GCA_019454045.1 Zanthoxylum bungeanum
CTGGTGGCCAAGGCCCTTCTAAGGTGCCCGGGTCACCCCCCTAAAGAGGTTTTAAAGACATTGCACAAGTGACACTAGGAAACACACATGATGTTTGAGTTGTCACCCCCCCAAAATAGAAAATAAAATAAAATAAGAAAAATACAAAAGTGCACCCTAGCACCACACGCAAGCGGCCATTGGCAAGACATGGGCCCTGGACAAGCTTGGAGTGTAGGTGCGTTACACCCGGCATGCTAAACCCCATACCCGAGGTGTCGCGGTTGCGTCTCCATACCCAGAGTGCCATACCCGGCATGCTAAACCCCATACCCGAGGTGTCGCGGTTGAGTCTTCATACCTAGAGTGTCACAGTAGTGTCTCCATACCTAGAGTGACATACCTGGCATGGTAAACCCCATACCCGAGGCGTCGCGGTTGCGTCTCCATACCCAGAGTGTCACAGTAGTGTCTCCATACCCGGAGTGTCATACCCGGCATGCTAAACCCCATACCCAAGGTGTTGCGGTTGCGTCTCCATACCCAGAGTGTCGCAGTAGTGTCTCCATACCCGGAGTGCCATACCCGGCATGCTAAATCCCATACCCGAGGCGTCGCGGTTGCGTCTCCATACCCAGAGTTTCGCAGTAGTGTCTCCATACCCGGAGTGTCATACCCGGTAAAAATGATACTGATGCTGATGTGGGCCCCGCCCCTGGGACTTATCCCTAAAACTGATATTGTCGCTGATGTGGGCCTCGCCCCCGAGACTCCTCCCCAAAACTGATATTGACAATTTGATGGTTCATTTCAATATATTGTACTGCCTCTCACGAGATAATCCTGATAGTTAAACCTATTTTCGTCCCCAACGGATGCTTCGTGTCGAAACCAGAGAACCTTCAAAGTACTCAATACACTCAAATCTGATTGTCTGAATGAGTGATCTGAACTAGACTCCTAGTGTGTGTGTGCCAAGGCTCTTTCACAGCTTAATCCTTAAGTAAGCCAACTTGATGATTTTGTTTCGGAGAATCGGATCAGTGGGTCTAACCAATCTAGATGTCTTGATCATACTCTGTGATTACTTCCTCGTACTCAACATGATATGGTTTTCTTTTCTTTTTCTCTTGTCTCTTTCTTTTCTTTCTTTTTGAACTTTCTCTTTTTTTTTTTCTTTTTCTCTTTTCTTTCTTTTTGAACTTTCTTTTTTTTTTTTCTTTTTCTCTTTTCTTTCTTTTCTTTCTTTGACACACCTACCCTTTAAGGTAGCATTTCTCCTAATGGTGGTCCTAATACTCGCCAATGGGTAGCTTCACGCTTATCGGTTATAGGCGGTATATTTTTCCTTTTCTTTTCATTGCAGAGACTTTTTCTTTGTTTCCAACCATATCATATATCATAGCATAAGTAAACCAGGATGGACATCCAGGAAAATGGTCATTCACCGATCCGCCATCTCTTTAACTAGTCATCTCGACGACTACTCAGGCTTCCACTGCTAAGATCCTCTAATTAAGTGCTCGTGAGTCTAGTCAAGATAAACTACTCAAAATATCGGATGAGAGTACATCTCGCACTTATCATTTCTAAGGTTTCACCCCGAAACAAACAATTTCATCATCGGACATATGCTTAACCATCAAGGATTTCTTTTTTTTTTTCACTGGCATTCTTCCTTTCGACCTCTGATAATGTGTGCTTCGCCCCTTTAGATTCCTCCCTGAAAAACTGTTTATACTGTTTTGTTGCTCTTGCTTGTGTTTTGCCACTTTTCCTTCTTTTCTTTGAGACCTGTGAACACAAACAAAACAACATAATAAAAAAACGCGCGCATATGATGTGTACGTATGCATGTGTGGAGGTACTCCCTATTCCTGATGGGTTAGACCCTTATTATGGTTCTCCTTGGCGCCATGTGCCTACACATTTCTCTGATCGCCCCTAGGTCTGCTTATAGTTTCCTCATGCCGATTCTCTTCTGGTGATTGTGCAGTTCTATTTTGTCTAAAACCTGCAAACACAGAACAAACACAAAAATTACAAGTACGTTACGTTTATGCATGCATGCATGAATGAATTTCCTATTTCGTTGGGTTAGTGTGGGACACAGAGACTGGACGACGCATGCTGTCCTGGGCTCGCGGCCCGGTCGGGAGTACGGAGTAGCCACGAGGGACTAAACCGGAGAATAATGGAGTCGCCACCCGGTGTGAACCGGGAAAATGAGATTTAAGGCCGCACTCACCCCTCGCAAGGGAAGACCTCAAACCGTTGGGTTCAGAATGGTCCCTTACTTATGTCACTTGTAATGAAAGGATTTATGTAATAATTTAATCAAGTTTAAGTAACACTTATTTCCAAGAGTATCATGCTTCTAAATTCACATGCATACATCAACAAGTTCATCACAACATGCAACATCACATGGCAATCTCATGAACATTTCTCAATCATATGATAGGGAAAACTAAGAACAACATAATCATGCTTGAGTACTATCTCATGAACATATTAACCAAATAACATGCTAACAACCTAATCATGCTTGAATATCATCCCAAGAACACATCGAATGGGTGAATGCAGGAATATAAATAATATGATTGGCTACATAATGCAAAAGAGATCACCCCAAAAGGCAGTTGTGTATGAAATATGATGAGACAGACTTAGTTCAGTGTGTGCGCCTTCGTGTAGCGTTCGTAAACGTGTTCGAACGGTAAACAGAAGGTTCGCGTTCGTGTAGCATTTGATAACGCGTTCGAACGGATCCAGACCTGATGAAACAAAATGCGTGCGCGTTCGCGTAGTGTTTGAAAACGCGTTCGAACGGTGAACAGAAGGTTCGCGTTCGTATAGCGTTCGAGAACGCGTTCGAACGGAACCAGACCTGATGTATGATAAGATTAAGAAAGTGCGTGTGCGTTCGTATAGCGTTCGAGAACGCGTTCGAATGGTAAACAGAAGGTTCGCGTTCGTGTAGCATTCTAGAACGCGTTCGAACGAAACCAGACCTGATGCATGCAACACAAAGAATAAAGACAACAATGTCAAGCTCAGTACGTCCGATCAAACATATCTTACATTCAACCGAACACACATCAACCGGCACGGCAAAGCATCGTGGTAAAGGGATTTAACCCCTCCCCATAGGGGATCTTTCATTGCACTTACTAAGCCCATGCGCTCGATTGAATCATACATACAAAGAATTAAAAGCAATAATATCAAACGTAGTATGCCCGATTGAACGTATCTTGCATTCAACCAAACACACATCAACCGGCGCGGCAAAGCATCATGGTAAAGGGCTTTAACCCCTCCACATATGGGATCTTTCATTCCACTTACTAAGCCCATGCGCTCGATTGAATCGTACATAAATAAGCAACATGCAGAATTCAAGTGACGAAAAATAAATAAATAAATCAAAGCAACATGAAACAAAAGAAGGTGCCGTTTACTCAAGCGGTACGTGGAGTTGTATCCCAAGTATAGACCGCACTACCGTCCATTCGGATTCGGCTACGGAATTTACGTCTGGGTTTCCATCCTATATACCACAAGAGACGACACTCTTTCATTCATCCAAGCCACAACATGCATCCACAAACGACTCTCATGCGAATAGAATTCAATAAACAATTAAAAAACGAATATAAACTAATGAGAAAAGTGCCCTCAGGTCTAACCTTTTAAATCACCTCTCGGATGTACGGTACACGATCGTCGGAAGGGTGGATGCTCCGCAACTCTTCCGGTTCACTGGTTCACTGCTCTCGTTCGTCGTCTTACTGTTTTGAATCGTCGTTCTCCATCTTTTGCTGCTGCTTTTGACTCCGATTCGCTGCCATTTTGTTACTGTTTTGCTGCTGTATTTTAGTTACTGTTTTGGGATGTTTTGGCTACTGTTTTGGGTGTGATTTTCGGTGGTGTTATAATGTGGTTCGAGGGCTATTTTATGTGTGTTTTAGGGATGTTGTATGGGCTGTTTTTCGATGATACAAGGTTGCTGAATGGAGGTCTGGTTTTCGGTGATTAGGAAAGGGGATCAAGATAATTTTTGTGTTATTTCTTGAGTATGCGTGAACTCTTAGGGTTTCTGTGTGTGTTGTGATTTTCGTGTGAGTTGTGTGTATATTATGTGTGTGAGCCAGGGAATCATGTCTTGGTTAGGGGTTGTTTATATAGAGAATGGCTAGGGCTTCACCTTGTCTCACAAGGAAGGGATTTGATTTTGTGTTGAGCAAGGAAATGATTAGATTGAGGGGGGACAAATTTGGTTTAGATTAGGAAGTCAATATCTTTAATTTGTTATAATTGATTTTAATTAGGCATGACATCTTTTTAATTTAGTATGTGATTTTGTTTAGTTAGGAATGAATCTTGTGTAATTGGTGGGTGAATAGCTTAATTAAGGAATTAAAATATTTGATTGAATTTAATGTTTATTTTAATTTGGTATGTGATTTTTAGATTTGTTTTGATTTCACCATGTGTTAAGTATGTGTTTTAAGTGGGCTTGGGCGTGTGGGCCAAGGCTTGGGCGAATTGGGCTTAATGTGAGGCTAGCAGCAAAACCAGAATTACCGACACCGTTCGAACGCCTCCTCGAACGCGGCACGAATGCGCACAATCTGTTTGGAGTTCGAACGTATACACGAACGCAGCACGAACGAAAACAGTGAACCTTGTTTATTCTGAATTTCCCCTTCCGATGTCTGTTTTCCTTGACCTCCATGACTTAAAAGGTAGTGTCTCCAAATGAGACTCATCATAGGGACTTATGTGCAAAAATGCAGTGCCTACAGTTAGGTCTTCTGTCGATGACTGCGCGGTCTTCTTTTCCTCAGGAAAAATACTGCTTCAATCTATCCACGTTGATCGGCTCAGTGAACTCGTTCCCTTCCAAGTCTAACAGTCTCACTCCCCCATTTCCCATTACTTTCTGGACTATGTAGGGTCCTTCCCAATTGGGTCTGAACTTTCCTCTCGAGTCTGTCGTCGACGGCTTCGACTGCTTAAGCACCAGATCACCCTTTCTGATTTTTGTAGGTCGCACCTTTTTGTTGAATGCTCGATCCAACCTCTTCTGGTATATCTGCATGTGATGCAAGGACTTCATTCTCTTCTTATCGAGCAATACCAACTATTTAAATCTCTACGAGGCCCATTCTTGTTCAGGTAACTCTGCTTCTGCTAATACCCTCATGGACTGTATCTCAACTTCCACCGGCAGTACTGTTTCCATCGCCTTTCGAGCTTCCTCTTTTCTTAAACACTTCATCTGAATGCCATTTGCTTGTCTTTTGTATAGTTCTCCCTTCAAACTCACATATTGAGAAGCCAACTTCTGAATGGCTATCATGTCCTTTCTGCTTGCAACTTCTGGGAACTCCCCGTGTTCTAAGTACCGCTGAATATCGTAATACCAAGGTTTCCCATTATTGACCTATACTTTCAAGATTCTTTCTATCTAATAAAACGGTTTGCTTGCCATTGTCAACAATAGAGGTCTCATCACCAACTTCTTCGGATTTTCCCAAGTTGCGGCTAGTGTAGCCAAGGCTTCGGCCATTTGATTTTCTTCTCGCGGCAAATGTTGAAATTTACAATCGGGGAGGGCTTGTGCCAGATTCCTGAGGTGGAATAAGTAGGGTTTCAACCGTTCTTCCTTCAATTCCCATTCTCCTTGCATCTGTTGGACTACCAACATCGAGTCTCCGTAAACTTCGACGTTCTTAGCCTTCAAAGTTATCAACGCAGTCAGTCCAAAGGCGCATGCTTCATACTCAGCCATGTCATTATCAAAGATAGGGATATCATCACTCAATCTGTTTGGAGGGTCCTCACGCCTCACATTCTCAGAGCCTCCCCCAGCACGGGGCACAACCATATTAGCCATAGCGGCAGTCAAAGCTTGCAACTGCTCGGTAACCTTAGTGAGACTAGTCTCCAACTGATCCATACGAGATATCTCGTTATCTGATTCGCTCATGTTTGCTAACAGCTTTTTGATGAGTCTTCCCCCTTCCCTAACCCAACGGGTATCTATGATAGCTCTTAAGACAGAAAGGGTTAACATGATGCGTGTATGCATGAGATGCATGAAATGCGTGTGATGTATGAGATATATAAGTCGGCCCATTATCATTTTAAAGTATTCAATCATACTATTGCGCTGTGCAAACTTGTCCCAGTTGAAAAGGCCCAACAGGTTTACACTTTTGTGATAACATGGCTAAACAACTTCAAATGATAAAAGGCCTGAACACAAAATGGCCCATTGGCATTTTAGACGCTTTTGGCCCAATTTCCATAAAGCACTGACTCGTCCCAGTTTAAATGGCCCAACAAGCCTATACCTTATGACAAAAAGTCCAACTGAATCCAAATGACGATGGTCATAAACGCAAATATAAAGGAATAGTCTCTATTGATCCTACAACTACAGTTCATATGCGGGTTTATAGGGGTATAGACAAAGGCTCTCGTCGACAAAGGGTTGCTCACAACTAGGTCTCCCCACTCAAGGGTTTGAGCGACCAAGTGAGCCAACTTTTTTTATTCACTAAGGTACGTGCCAACGAGTTATGGTGCGTGACTGTCAAATGGATTTCCTATTGTAGATTCCCCAGAGGGAGGGCATAGCGAACTCTCTTAAAAACCTATGCCTCTTAGGCTCTTATCGCCTTTGGTGACAGGAATAAACAATAAGTCCTCCAAATTAGTCTATCACAGTAAGCTACGAGTACATGATTTTCTAGGTGCCTTCACAACTTTTCCTGATAGAAAGGTAGTGAATGAAGGAAGACACAAAACCATTACCTAGCCTTAATAATGCCTTCGATTAAACCCCTTCAACCCACTGTAGACACGGTTAACTAAAGCACAAATCACAAACATTACAAGATATTATTTCGGGGCCGATTCTCTATCCCCAGTGGAGTCGCCAGACTGTAGGACACAGGAATCGGTGATGCTGTTCTAGGCTCGCGGCCTAGTCGGAAGTACGAAATAGCCCACGAGGAACTAAACCAGAGAATAAAGGAGTCGCCACCCGATGTGAACCGGGAAAATGATTTCAGGCCGCACTCACCCCTCACAAGGGAAGACCTCAAACCATTGGGTTCGTAATGGTCCCTTACTTATGCCACTTGTAATGAAATGATTTGTGCAATAACTTAATCGAATCTACGCAGCATATGTATTCAAGAATAACCTAGATCTAGTTTGCATTCATGAAAATAAATCATATAGCTAAATTTGCATGCTTTAAAAGTAAGTCATCATAACGGCAAACATACGATATCACACAATAATCTCATGAGCATGTTGAATTATCAAACACGAAAAATAAATAACAACCTAAACATAAACGTAAATTAAATTCTTATTGCGAAAGAAAGTAACTAAATCATGCATAAAGAAATAACGTACTAACGGCTAAATCATGCTTAAGAAATAAATAACATACTAACGACCTAATCATGCTCGAACACAAGGTTGGATGAAACGAAAAATGTGTGTCTCTCAAGTGGTACGTGGTATTGTATCCCGAGTGCAGACCGCAATACCGTCCATTCGGATTCGGCTACGGAATTTACGTCCGGGTTTCCATCCGATATACCGCAAGAGAGAACACATATTCCATTCATCTGAAATTCATATCATGCACCAATCCATAATACTCATGCGAAATAAAGTAAGAAATAAATAAAAATAAAGGATAAATAAATAAAAATGGTGCCCTCAGGTCTAACCTCTTAAGTAGTCTCTCGGAAGTGCGGTGCGCGGTTGTCGGAAGGGTTGATGCTCCGCAACTCCTCCGGTTCACTGGTTCAACATTTTCCTTCACTGTTTCACTGTTTGGGCTGATGTTTTACTCTATTTTACGGCTGTTTCTGGTCACGGTTTAGGCTTACTGTTTCGCGGTAATACGAGGCTGTTTTGGCTTACATTTTACGGGTTTTACGGGGTAGGTTTTGGTAAAGTTTTGCTGGAAAATCGGGACTGCTTCAGGGGGTATTTTCGGTGGTCGGGGACTGTGTTTCAGGGGCTATTTTTGGTGGTCAGGGTTTGTGTTTCAGGGGGTGTTTTTGGTGGTCAGGGGCTGTGTTTCAGAGGTTATTTTTGGTGATCAGAGGCTGTGTTTCAGGGGCTAGTTTCGGTGGTCAGAGGCTGTGTTTGATAGGTTGTTTTTGGTGGTCAGAGGCTGTGTTTCAGGGGCTATTTTCGGTGATGTTTAGGTTGTGTTTCAGGGGCTTTACGTGAAGAAGACATAGGCTTGTACGTATAAGGCAGGCTGGTCAGGGGTTTTTATGCGTGAAGGGTGTTGATTATGCGCAGAAGGCAGGCTAATGGCGAGAAGTGAGTGGTAGTTTGAAGGCTTGTTACGTGAAGAAGTTGAAGGCAGGTGGCATGGGTGTATGTCAATGTGCGTGAAGGGTTTACGTGGTGAATGGGCAGTGGCTTATGTTTGTGTGGAGTTTGAGAGGCTGTTTGCGTGAGTGTGTTGAGTGATGAAGGGGCAGTGGCTTATGTGTGCGTGGAGTTTGAGAGGCTTAGAACATTAGGGTTGATTTCGTGAGAATGAGCTAGGGGTTTCAAGGTTGGGTTTAGGCTTCTTTTTATAGGCAAAGGTTGTGGTTTACCTTGTGCGAATAAGGAAAGGATTTGTGTAATTATGGGGATATCTTTTAATTACTGTGTGATAAGGAAAAGATCTCTTTAATTAGGGATGTGATTTAATTTGATTTGATTTCTTCTCTTTTGATTAGGGATATGATTTAATTAAATTCGGAAAGTGTTTGATGGGATTTTATTTGTATTTTTTAATTGGGGAAGGTGATTTGTCTTGATTTTAGCATGTGTTTAATGTGTGATTTTTGTTATTTTGGAAGGCATGGGCGTGACTTTGGTCTTTGGGCGTGGGCTTGGCTTATTTTGGTGGGCTTGGTGTGTGGCTTGGTGGTGTGTGGGCTTTGTGTGTGATTTTCGGGGGTTTGGGCTTGGGATAAGTTTAAAACAGAGGCCTAACTAGCAAACCCGAAGCTAAACAAGCGAATTAAATACAACAAGGTGTCAATTTCTGACTCTTCCCTTTCGACGTCTGTTTCCCGCGACTTCCGTGACTTAAATAGGTAGTGCCTCCATATGAGACTCATCATCGGGACTTATATGCAAAAATGCAGTGCCTACAGACACCTCAACATTATTCACCAAATAAATATCATAAATCCCGTTATAATGGAATGGTGTTCGGCTGAAATATAAATAAATCATTAATTATAAGCAAAAAACCCTTATGGTAGATTATCAAACGTTAAAAAAAAAAGAGAAAGACACTAATCAAGGATGGTTTGTCCATATTTACAGGGCTAATATTATGCTGGACGTGAGGAAGCCTAGCTCATACAAGTGTGAGGCCTAGTTACAACAGGTAAAGCCATGATTTTCCTCATATTTCACTTTAGATCACACTTTTACTGCTTATATGAGTGGCGTCGTTTGTGGGAAGGACAAATTTATTATGTTATCACAGAAAAAGTTACATGAGATTATGACATGGATGTATCATGAATTATAAAATTGAATTTAAATCATAGAAGACTTATATATAAATTGAAATTTATGTCATTCTTTTCTGGGGTACACTTATGAAGGAAATTTAATATGCCCAATAAATCTGTGTAATGAAGGGATGATGAGCACGAACGGTTAAAAGTTAAGAAAATATATGGATCACTGCACCCGAGTTCCGCCTTATACAACGGCAATAAAAGTATGATTGGGAATACTGAGTGAGAAATAAGGGGAATGCGTTCATATTAGCCTAAGACTGAAAACCTAGTAGGGAACCTAAACTCGTACACACGACCGTATTTCGTAGAAATTCAAGGTGTCGTATGAAACACTAACCTATACGTTAAGGAAAACGAAAATTCATAACATGCACATTAGGTTAACTAAAATATAGGTATTGCATGTCATTGTTTATCTCTGAATAAAAGAAAAAAAAAATCATTTTCAGAAAATATATTGTGCCATAAACTCGGGGAATTAAACTTTAGTTGCATGAAAACTTACGTGCAAAGCATGCATGGCAAATGAAATTATAAAAACATGAATTCTAGCGTATAAGCATAACATGTATTTGATGGGATCATACCTCTACCGCCAAATTTTTTTTGGAGAACTAACCATTTACAACAGAAAAATGAGGTGAAAAGTGACAAAGTGAACAAAAAGAAGAGCTATCATGGCTAAAGAAGGTCAAAGATAAGTACCAATGATAGTTCGTGACCCTGACTTTGAGATCGTTATGAGACAAGAGGTACCAGAGACCCTTGAGCAAAAGTTATAGCGAGTAATTTTGGCCCAAGAGTAAACCACCATAGAGAATCAGAAGTTGGCGGAGAGGATCCGAGTACTTGAAGGGAATCTGCCAAAGACCGGAGCAGAAAGGGAAGGTGGACGAATATTTCTCCCCGTGTGAAAATTTTGGACATACTCGCTGCTCATGGAGCACTGCCATCACCAACTCTTTCAACACCGGCAGTGGCTCACCCCAGAGTAGAAGTTACACTTCGAGACACTGTAAGACAGAATTTGAGAGATGTGCTCGAGGCCTTTGCTCAAGCACTTCTATCATGAGTTTCCCAGGATAGCGTGGCCGAAACAACTCAAATAATAAATACTTAGCCCTTCACACAACAGATCCTCGGAGTAGAAAAGCCTAAGAATGTCTAGATCCCGAGTTTCAGGATGTTCAAGTGAAACTCCAACCTGGAGCAGCATCTCTTCCACTTCCGACAGAAGATGATCTTAAAGACAAGCGATGAAGCATGGTATTGCAAAGCTTTTCCCTCTAGCTTGGAAGGCGATGCCTTGGAATGGTTTGGGACTCTCCCATCTAATTTTATCAGGGATTTCCAGACCCTACGTGAGAAGTTTTTGGCCCCTTATACCAATTTTCGGTGTCCTCCCAAGACCATTGATAGTACCTTCATGCTGAAGTAAAATCCCATGGAAACCATTCGGGCTTTCTTGTACCGATACAATCAGGCATTGCTGCAGATCAAAGATCATGACATGAAGTTAGCAGCCAAAATTTACAGCAAAGCCCTTCAGAAAAACACACGCTATAATGAGTACTTAACAAGAAAGTATTTTCAAAGTATGTAGAAGGTGAATATGAAAACTCATCAATGGATAAGAATTGAAGAAGACAATGACTTCAAATGGTTGGATGATAGGAGAGATACTACGATTATGATGGCAAAACATGAGCCACCCAAACCTCCACAAACAATCACCCCCATACAATCCAAAAAGAGGCTAGCCCCAAAGCCATTAAAGAAATCCAAATCGGAATATAAACTCAGCAAAAAACCCAAAAACCAATCAAAACACTTCGACCGCCCTAAAGATATACCTTTAAACAATAACCCCGCCAAAATATGGGTAGACCATAAAGATTCTAGTCTATTTAGGGAACCTAAACCTATTTAAACCCTCAAGGAAGCCGAGACCGGAGCTTTTACTATGCCTTCCACAAGGACATTGAGCACAAGACTAGTAACTGCTTCACTTTGAAGAACCAGATACAGTGGTTACTCCGGAATGGATATTTGCAGGTGTATAAGTAGGACAGAGCGATGTTAGGAAGTGAGAGTCAGGCTCCGGCATCCGTGCAGAACCTTGGAGAAGATGACCATCCTCCGATGGAGATAGCAGTGATAAGCCACCCTGGAGAGGATCTTGCGAGCAACGTAGTAGCTCGGTTCACCTAGATGAAGATTGATGTGAGGGATGTTTACACCAAACATGGGAGACCTGCCAAGAGCACTGCTAGGGAACATTGGAGGGGCTGTATAGAAAAGCCTCTTAAGTTATGAGGTCTGGAAGAAGCCTCGAGTACAATGATCATGATTGTGAGTGAAGATCCGACCCTACTTATTTTTTCCAGAAAAGATTTAGCTGAAGTGGACTTTCCACATATTCACTTTTTGGTAGTGTCTCTGATGATAGGCAGCACCAATATCCATCAGATATTGATTTACGGAGGCAGTAACGCTGATATTTTATTTGGAGAACCTTTCCTTAAAGATGAAATTGAAGCAACAGGATATGCGCCCGTGTCACTCACCACTTATAGCCTTTGAGGGAATAAGGATTAACAGGCGAGGTATTATTACCATGTCAGTGACCGTAAGAGATAGAACATTAAGTATTGATTTCTTGGTAATATACGCACCATCAGCGTATAATGTTATTATGGGAAGGCAATGGATACACAACATGGAGGCCATTTCATCCACACTTCACCAAGTTATTAAATGCGTGAATTCGGATGGGACCAAAACATTTGATACAAGAGAGGATCAGCATACTGCACGACAATGTTATGCTTTGGCGATTCAACATGCCAGCAGTAATAGGACAAATAAAGGTAAGAGTACGTAGGAAGAAGATAGCCTTTTGAAGAAGGCCAAATAACAGTTACAAGACCCGGTTCCGAAATTATTCGTGGATGACAGTGATTATCGGGCTCCAACCATTTAAGCTTTGGAATCCCAACTATTGGATCCAGCTTATCCAAATAGAAGTGTACATATCGGGTCTGAGCGGAAGATGAGAAAATGGAGTTAATGAAGTTCCTTCGAAGAAATACAGATGTATTAACTTGGTCACATGAAAACATGCCCAGAATAGACTCGGATTTGACGTGCCATCGGTTAGCAGTCAATATGGATGCTAAACTGGTACAATAGAAATAGAGGTGATTCACACCGAAGAGAAATCAAATTATCTCAGACGAAGTTAACCAATTATTAAAAGCCAACTTCATTAGAGAAGTGAGATATCCCCAATGGATCTCGAATGTAGTTGTGGTCCAAAAGAAGAATGGGAAGTGGCGAGTGTGTGTAGATTACATCGATCTGAATAAGGCATGTCCAAAATATCCTTATCCACTCCTAAAGATAGACTTGCTGGTAGATGCAATGACATGGAAAGATTGATGTCCTTTCATGATACGTATTGTAGATATAATTAGATCCCCTTTCACTGGGATGATCAAGACAAACAAATTTTATTACTACTTGAGGCCTAAATTGCCTATATTATTACAAGGTTATGCCTTTCGGGTTGAAAAATGAGGGGTCTACTTATTAGAGAATGGTTAACAATATTTTTAAGGAGCTGATCGGGAAGATTGTGGAAGCTTACATAGATGATACTGTGGTAAAGACTATGCAGGACCATATTACAGATCTGATTAAAGTTTTTGAAGTACTCAGAAAACACAAGTTGAGGCTCAACCCCAACCAGTTTGCCTTTGGAGTTTCGTCTGTAAACTTTTTGGGGGCATGTTGTGAAGAAGAGGGGAATAAAAACTAATCCAGCTTAAGTTAAAGCGGGGTTGGAAACCACCATCCCAAAGAGCAAAAGAGAGGTTCAAGTTTTAACTAGAAGGGTTACGGCCCTTAGCAGATTTATCTCCCAAATATCTGATAGATGTCGAGAATTTTTTAAAGTAATCAAATCTGGAGCTGGTACATCCCTGAGACAAGAGCAAACTGAAGTCTTAGAGTAATTGAAGAGCTACATGATGTAGCCTTTGATCTTGTCTGCTTCTCATCCTGGAGATGATTTGTTCTTATACCTAGCAGTATCCTATCATTCCATCAGTGCGGTCTTGTTGAGGGAAAGAGAAGCGAGGCAGAAACCCATATTCTTCACCAACCGCACTTTATTAGATGCTGAAACCAGATACACTACAGTTGAAAGACTAGTATTTTCTCTACACCATGCTAAAGAGAAGTTATGACATTACTTTGAGGGCCATAAGTTCATAGTGGTTACATCCTATCTACTACGATCCATTATCAATAAGCCAGTCATGATGGGAAGAGTTGGAAAAATGACAATGAAACTTTTTGTTTATGATATTGAGTACTGACCTCAGACTACTATGAAGGGCCATATATTAGCTGATTTGTTATATAAGTGTGAACCTACACTGGAAGATGAAACTCCGCGCCCAGTCAACCTGAAGAATGAGGCCTGGAGGCTCTACATAGATGGATCCAATAATCAATTCGGGGAAGGAATTGGGTTGTATCTTGTGAGTCCGGAAGGGTTGGCGATTAAAGAAGTTATTCAATTGCTATTCCCAGCTACTAATAATGAAGCGGCGTATAAAGCGTTAATTTCAGGTATCATGTTGGAAAATGGTCTGTGTATAAAGTAAATAGATGTTTACATGATTCGGCCCTAGTAGTTTCGCAATGGCATGGGGATTTTATAGTGAAAGAGAGTCAAATGGAAGATTAGTGTCAACCTTTGAAGATTTTCGAATCCATCAGATTCCCTAGGTTGAGAATTCAAAAGCAAAACATATGGCCACGATGACCTTAGCAACAGTCAAGGTTTTGTGGAGAAAGACGTATATAGCTACCATATCCAAGCGCTCAATCTCTAAAAAAGAATTTATGGTCAGAATGTGAGTCTGATTGTTCTTGGATGGACCCTTATGTTGAATATTTACAATGCCAAACACTCCATCAAGACCTCGGTGAAGCCCGTCGGATACAACAAAAATCTAAGAAATATTATTTAGTGGACGGAGAGTTGTACATAAGCTCTTACTCCAGACCACTTCTCAGATGCTTAATTGAGCAGCAAGCACGAGAAGTACTTTAAGAGATACACGATGGTTAAGTTGAGAATCACTCCAGGGGTAGGGCACTACAATAAAAGGTCCTCCAGCCAGGATATTATTCCCCAACCTTACAGAATGATGGCGAAGACATTGCCAAGAAATGCCAATGGTGCCAGAAGCATGCCACTAAGATCCACCTTACCTGGGAGAACTTGTCAACAATGGCTACACCTTGGCTTTTCGTCCAATGGGGGATGAACATAGTCGACCATTGCCTATTTCCATTGGAGTAGTCAGAGTTGTGCTACTACCTACAAATAACTTCACCAAATGGGTAGAAGTGGAAGCCTACAAGGCTATTATCGATAGAAATATAGTCAAGTTATTACGAAAGTAAATCATTAGATTTGGCCCACCTCTAGTTTTGGTCATGGACAATGGTAAGCAATTCCAGAACACCATAGTTGAAGATTTCTATAATGAAAATAGAATTCAGCAAAGATTCTCACCTCGAAGTTACCCACAATCCAATGCATTGACAGAGATCAAAAATCAGACTATCTTGAGCAACTTGAAGAAATACTAGAAGGCAGGAAACAAAGATGGCTTGAAGAGTTACCCAATGTGTTATGGGCATACATGACTATCGAACTCAGGCCTACTGGGAACTCTCTTTATTCATTTGTCTGTGGGATGGATGTCATACTCCCCACCAAGACTATATTTCCCACATTAAAAAGTAAGTTGGAATAGTTACTAAACAATCAAACAACCCAAGAGATAGGCCTTGAGCTACTAGAAACAGTCTGAGACATTGTTGCCATTCATCTAGAGGCATATCGAAGAACCTTCGAGAGGCAATACAACATACAAGTCCGACAAAAAAGGTTCTCCTAATGTGATATTGTCCTTCGAGAAGCCCTTGATATTCAGAAGGAACCGAATACAAGAAATCTCGATGAGACATGATGAGGCCCTTACAGAATTTCAAAGTTTTTTAGAAGGGGAGCTTATGTATTGGAAACCTTAGAAGGACAACTCATTCCATCCACTTGGAACATTACCAAACTTTAGAAGTTATATTTTTAGAATATAAAGTAAGTTGTAAATATCAAAGGGTTTATTTCAATGTGCCTTATTTCAATGTTTAAAAGGAAAACTTAAAAACAATTAAGTATATGGACATTGCATGTAATGTATATAAAAAAAATTCAATGAAATCGAGAGGGCATCTGATTGAGACTAAAACGTGTATATTGATTAAGAGAATAATATATCATTTTACACTTGTTGTTCATTAATCTCCTTAATTTTACACAATTGTTAAACAAGAATTATATTTATTTTAATTGTGATTTTTATCTTTTATGTAGGTGAAATAATACTTTGGATGCATATCTAGAAAAATAGATTTGACATTTGGATTTTGGAGGTCAGAAATTTAATAGGGCATTCTAACAGTGTATAACCTCAGAAATTTCAGCCCTGTGCAATGTTCTTATTTTGACCATAACTTCTTACCCTGATATCAGATTGAAGTGATTTCAGTTCCGGATGAAAGAAGACTCAAAGATATACAACTTTACTGCTAAAAATATTTTCGGATTCTAAAGTTTTCAAGGCCGAAATTAATGGAGAAGCCAAAGTGTATTATATGTAAAAGTCATTGTCAAATCAAAAATAAAATAATAAAAAAAATAAATGTCTCCACCAAACATGAGGATTTGGTGGAGGAAATGGTGGAGTGTTTGGTGGAGTGTTTAGTCTAAAGTTTGATGGAGAAATTGGTGGAAGCCTTTTTTTTCCTATAAATTGAAGAGTTCTGAATTCATTTTCTTCATACTTTCTTTGATTTCTCTAAAGGAATTGAAGATTGTATTTTGTGTGTTTAATTTCTTATAATGTCTTTTAATTTTAGTAATAAAATTATGTATGTTTTTAATTACAGTATGAGTAGCTAATTACTTTCCTCTATGGGAATGGGTGAAACTTTTATTATTTAAAGTTTAGATTAATCTCATTTATATTATAATATATAAATAGTAATGAATAATAATTAATTGAGATCTAGACTAATTATTGACAAACTGTTCTACCGCATATATGGCTGGTTTTATACGATTTCGACATAATTTAGTACTTAATTGGACTTGTTATAGACGAACGGTATCACCACATTTATGGCTGGTTTTATGTTTTTGGCATATTTAGTACCTTGGCAGGACTAGTTATCGACCGAAATGATTGCCGCTTTTACGACCGGTTTTATATGTTTTGGCATAGTTAATTCTGGAAGTAAATTAATTGGGTTATAATGATCATTTATATATTATAAAAGTGAGATTTCTAAATATAAAATATTAAAAGTGGAACCTATAACCCCAACATTTTATTTTATTGTTGTCATTTAATTCAAATTCTCAAAACAGCTTCAAACAAATCAATCTTTTTCTTTTCGCTTTAATTATTATTTTATCACACAAAAAATATATTCTATGTGGGTCGATCCCGGACTTACCAGGTTATTTTATTAATTCGACACTATTATACTTGGGAGTAAAGAACCACTTTTTAAGTGTGTCATGTTTTTGACGCCGTTGCCGGAAAATACAATTTAGTAGATAGAATAAATTTTCTTTTTCTTTATTTTCCTTTTTATTTTATTTTGTAGTTTAATTTTTTATCTTGTCATTTATTTCCTTTTTGTAAATATTTTTTTATTTTTTTATTTCCTTTTTGTAAATATTATCTTTATTTATTTTTATTTTTATTTTTATTAAGGTTGCATGAGACACTAGTCTCGATCATCCAGCGGAAGATTAAACAGAGATTCCCTATCACTTTCATCCTCAGTCAGAATGGCCAATCCACCTGTCCGAATTGAAAATCCAGTAGATCAGGAAGAAAACGAGTCTCAGCATGACGATCATAATCATCCAAGGACACTCAGAGAATTCATGAATCCTACCAGGACGGGATCACCATCTTACATTACTTTCTCTCTAGATGCATCACGTTTCAATTTCAAACCAGGTATCATCCAACTTTTACCCACATTCCACGGTCTTGAATCAGAAACTCATTATCAGCACTTGAGGGAATTCGAAGAGGAATGTAATACTTGCACAGATCAAAATTGCAGCATGAATATAATTCGACTTAAGTTTTTCCCATTTTCTTTAAAGGACAAGGCTAAAATTTGGCTGCAAAACCTTAGGTTAGGATCCATTAGAACATGGGATGATTTGCAAGAACTGTTGGAAAAAATTCTTTCCCCCTCACATGACAAATTCATTTAAGAAGAGAATCACAATCTTCACACAAGAGTCGGGGGAAACACTTTACCAATGTTGGGAGAGGTTTAAAGAGATGTTGAATGTTTGTCCACATCACGGGTTTGAAACATGGAGACTGGTTGCCTATTTCTACGAGGGGTTAACACCCCAAGGTATACAAGTAGTAGAAATGATGTATAATAGTGAGTTTAGGGATAAAAATCCGAAGATGTAATAGATTACCTAGAACACATAGTAGAGAATGCACAATAATGAGACACAGTTGACACTTATGATTCGTCTATAAAACCACAACCATCTGGTAGACCTTAGGGAAGACCATGACCTTTCTGCTAAGTATGCATCTCTAGCTAAAAAAAGTTGAGGCATTAGAAGTGGTCATGTCAAGTCTGTTCAAGAAGTCACCTATCAAATCTGTAATTTAAATGAACATGTCACACAAGTTTGTCCAACCTTGCCAGCCTTGCAAGAATGTCTTCATGACTAAGTCAACTCCATAAATACTTTCAATAGACTAAATCCAAACCCATACTCCCAAACCTACAATTCTGGTTGGAAAAACCACTCAAAATTCAGTTGGGGGAATGATAACCAAGCACAACCATCACAACAACCTCCCCAGGTATACTAGAATTTTTGAAGCTCCCAGAATTATGCACCATATGCCCACCACATAGGAAAACCCTTGAGGATACCTTACATACATTATTGAGAAATATGTAGCCATCAATAATCAACATGTGCAAACATTGATTGATTTGAAAGATACTTTTTCCAAAATTACATCTACTTTGACCATTAATGAGAAAGGTAAGTTTTCTGCACAACCACATCCAAACCCCAAGAGTCATCAAAACTCTCACGAGGGTAGTTCCTGTAGTCAACACATTGACCAAGTCAAATCTATTATTACTCTTCGCAGTGGTAAGGTCATCCACAGACCTATTCTTGAACCTCGCGAACTGAAAATAAATCAGATTCAGAGGGTAAGGAATGGGTTGATGAACCATTACCCATCATTGATGATAACAATTTATCACATGCACCACCATTTTCTCAGGCATTAAAAACAAAGAAATTGAACCATTCTCCAGAAACTTATGAAATATTCAAACAGGTAAAGGTTAATATCCCTTTGTTAGATGCCATCCGACATATACCATCTTAAGTCAAATTTCTGAAAGACTTGTGCACCGTTAAACGAAGATATCAGGTAAGAAAGAAAGCTTTTCTAGCTGAACATGTAAGCTTCATTCTCTCCACCAATAATACTTTAAAATACAAAGACCCTGGCTATCCAAATATTTCATGTATTATTGGAGATAAAAAAAAATTAAACATGTTTTGCTTGACCTTGGAGCCAGTGTAAATTTGCTTCCATTTTCAGTTTACCAATAACTTAATATTGGCGAATTAAAACCAACTTTAACTACTCTTTTACTTGCTGATAGATCGGTAAAGGTACCGAAATGAATTGTAGAAGATGTGTTAATTCAAGTTGACAATTATAAGCCAGTTCATGTAATACTTGGTCGTCCATTTTTAGCAACAGCTAATTCTTTGATAAATTACAGGAATGAAATCATGAATTTGTCATTTGGCAATATGACGTTGAAGCTTAATATTTTTGACATATGCAAGCAATCGTATGATGATGACAATGAAGATAAGAGCATGAAAATAATCGAACCAATTGTGGAAGAATATTTTCAGGGGAGTTTATCTAACCCTACAGAAATTTATACAGCTAATTTTCTTGAATCAAGTATGCAATTAGATTCGGATATTCCTAATGATTTTTTACTTGATTCTGCACAGGTACTGGAAGTGTTGGGAAGCGGCCGCGAGTGCGCAGCGGAAAATAAAAATTATTATGTCACTTTCCCTTTGCCCAAGACCCATTTGTTTTTATTATTCTACAAGCCTAGGCATGTTACTATATATTCTAAGCATAAAACTCATAAAAAATGCAAAGAACATAAAACTAAACATGCTAACTATCATAAGAACTCTAATTAAAATAAAGAAAGAAAAAGACTTACTTGAACCGAAGACTCCTCCAGTCCTCCCTCAAATCTACAAGCTTTTCTCGAACTCAGCAAGCTCTTCCACGTTCCAAAGAGCCACCCAAGTGTGTGGCCTCCAAAGATGCACACACCAAAGCCAAAACTCAACGGCAAGACTACGCCTCGAGTGCACGGGTATTTTGCCCTTGGTGCTAGCCTAGGCAAATACCTCAAAACTTTTAACTCGAGGTTCATCTAGTCAATTAGACTTAAGGATCCTCAAAATCAGTGGCTTACTCTTAAACTTTAGAGTTGCTCACTTATATAAACCCAATATATGAAAGGTTTTGGTGTAAAAATTTGTGAAGAATTCTTTGGGTTTATATAGTGCTCAAAAGACAACAAAATTAATTAAGAATCCGATGTGGGATAAAAGATAATTTAATCTTAGCTATTGGATCTTAATTTAGTGGTTAAATGAGATTATAAAACCCTAATAAGAGTTTGGGCCGAATTGGAATTCAAAACAAATAACAAATTTTTTTTTACTATTAATGTGAATAGTAAATTTTTTTATTTTTTTATTCCAATTCCCAAAGTGCCCCCATCGTCATTCACCAATCCCTCATAAATGATCTGTTCAATAATTAAACACATTGAACCATTTATGAACAATTCCTAGAGCAATCACATATGCTGTTATATTTGTACGGTGCACTGTTAACCATTGATTTCGACTTTGTTGTGTGTGACCTTTTGGGTTCCCTTCAAGTTGGACATAAAATGAATCGTGATAATTTAATCGAACATAAATTATCCTCCGATCAGATGGTCGTTCGATTTCAATGACCAAGGTTGACATCTATCAATATGTCAAGGCCCCCAAATGAGAAGGAAAGATATATATATACCCATTCTGTATGCGATTTGCATATGATACGGTCCCTCGCCTCACTGTATCCCCACCCATTGACCTAGGGTACGGAAAGTGTCTACCCATATGGTCAAAGATATGATGTTGATAGTGTCATGAATCGTGCTAACCCAAGAATCTCACATGATTCTTCCGCTGGGGCCACAGACTCAAGCACTGATCATACATATCAACCCGTGAACTGGAATACAACTTTTATAAGAATTATCCGAGAGAGTGGCGATTCTCTATTATATCTTTACAAACTTCATGTGTTTCAACAAATGACCCAATCATACCCTTATGACCGGATCTTTTGAACTGGGGAAAGAGAATGTCAAAGTTATTTGATCCACAAATAAGATTGTAAAGACCTCAAGTCTAAGGACTAGTCATATAATCGATACATGAAATTTCTCACATACACATGGGATAAACATTCCATATGAAAACTTTCGGTGATCAGTTCGATGGACACGAGCAACTTAAGCATCCATGTGATACACCAAGCGGACGGATCTCCGCTAGTAGCCTATGAGATCGGCTACCCCACTTAAGGGCGGATCATATCATCATGCTAGTCTCTCCGCTTTGTGAATGCCCAGATTATTCACAAAACTATGACTAGGAACATTTAAGAGTAATGATTCTCATAAGGCGTGGAAGCCATCGTCTTATTACTCCAAAGGGCTTTATTACAATATTGATGATTCATATAAGTTATGTAAGACACGTATAATAAAGATTGCCATTTTATTAATTAATGAAAATATTACAAATACATGTACATATAACCCATCCACAAGTTGGGTATAGGGCATATCCCTAACAATCTCCACTTGCACTATAGCCAACTAGTATGAATCTGGACACCATACTCTCGGGTGTGCCTATCATGCATTTATTGAGTCAGCCCTTTAGTCAGAGAATCTGTAAGATTATCTTCTGTGGGTATTTTCTCTATAATAACTTCTTTTCTCTCAACAATCTCCCTGATGAGATGAAATCGCCTGAGTACATGCTTGGATTTCTGATGGGACCTTGGTTCATTTGATTGAGCAATGACGCCCGTGTTGTCACAGTACATCATGACTCCATTCTTTATCGTGGGAAGGACTTCCTGCTCCATGATGAACTTCTTTATTCAGACTGCTTCTTTAGATGCCTCAGAGCTGTAATATACTCGGCTTCAGTGGTGGAGTTTGCTGTAGTTGACTGCTTTGAGCTTTTCCAACTTACAGCACCACCATTTAAAGTAAACAGATATCATGTTTGTGATCTGCTGTCATCCCTATCGGTCTGAAAGCTCGCATCACAGTAACCAATGACTTTCATCTCAGAACAATATCCGTATGTCAAAACACATCCTTAGTTCTTCTCAGATACTTGAGGATTGTTTTGACAGCTGCCCAGTGTTGCTCACCAGGATTTGTCTGATACATGCTCGTTATGTTAAGAGCATAAGAGACATCAGGTCTTGTACATAGAATGGCATACATGATCGATCCTATTGCTGAAACATAAGGGATCCTACTCATACGCTCTTTATCTGAAGAAGTATGTGGACATTGCTCCTTAGATAATTTGATTCCATGACAAGTAGGTAAATTACCTCTTTTGAAATCTTCCATTTTGAACCTTTTCAAAACTTTATCTATGTACGTAGATTGAGAAAATCCTAACAACCTCCTAGATCTATTACGGTAGATCTTAATGCCGAGGATGTAGGTGCTTCTCCCAAATCTTTCATGGAGAAATTCTGAGATAACCATTGTTTGGTGGCTTGCATCATGGGAATATCATTTCGGATGATTAATATGTCATTGACATATAATACAAGAAATACAACAACACTCCCACTACTTTTCCTGTAAACCCAAGGCTCGTCTACATTTTGATGAAGTCAAATTCTTTGATTGTCTCATCAAATCGTATATTCCAACTTCCGGAGGCTTGCTTGAGTCCATAAATGGATCATTTAAGCTTGCATACTTTATTATGATCATCATTAGTGCAAAACCCCTCAGGTTGTGTCATATAGACTTCCTCTACGAGGTTCCCATTATGGAAAGCTGTTTTGATATCCATCTGCCAAATCTCATAATCAAAGTGTGCAGCTAGTGCCAGTAAAATTCGAATGGACTTTATCATTGCAACAGGCGAGAAGGTTTCCTCATAGTCAAATCCTTGGATTTTTTTATAACCTTTCGCCACCAACCTAGCCTTATAGGTTTGGATGTTGCCTTCTGCATCAGTTTTACGCTTGTAAATCCACTTGCAGCCTATGGGTTTTATCCCTTCAGGTGCATCTACCAAGTCCCAGACTTGATTCTGATACATAGAGTCTATTTCGGATTTCATGGCCTCAAGCCACTTGACTGAATCAATGTCACGCATTGCTTCGTCATAACTGGTGGGATCGTCATTATCAATAACCTGATCATTTTCCTCATCAATATGGAAACCATATCTTTCAGGCTCATGTCTTTCCCTACCAGACCTTCTGAGTTCATAACCTTGTGGTTGTTCTGTCGCTGCTCTTTTAAGAGGACTGAGGTTTAGTTCTATGTTAGTTTGTTCTTCTCGTACCTTATCGAGGTCAAGTCTACTCCCACTATATTTCTTGAGAAGGAATTCATTCTCTAGAAATTATCATTTCGTGAGACAAATGTTATTGTTCATTTGGGATGTAGAACATGTATGCTCTTGAGTTCAAGGCATATCCTACAAACTTACATTTAACTGCCCTATCATCTAATTTGTTAGTTTGTGTGAGCTTGACATATGTGTCCACATCCCCAAACTCTTAGATAACTAAGACTAGGACGTTTCCCAGACCATAACTCATATGGTGTTTGACTAACAGTCTTGGAAGGAACTTGGTTTAGTAGTAGTGTTGCAGTTTCTAAAGCAAGACCCCAAAATGAAAGAGGTAGATCCGTGCCTGGCATCATTGATCAGACCATATCTAATAATGTTCGATTTCTCCTTTCGGAGACCCCATTATGCTGTGGAGTTCCCGGAGGAGTCCACTAGGAAACAATGCCATTTTCTCTCAAGTAATCTTGAAATTCGTTGCTTAAGTATTCACCTCGGTCAGACTTTAGTGACTTAATACTTTTATTAAGTTGGTTTTCTACTTCAGCCTTGAAGTCTTTGAATTTCTCAAAAGCTTCAGATTTGTACCGCATAAGGTACACATACCCATATCGCGAATGATCATCGATAAAGGTAATGAGTAGGAGAATCCACCTCTAGCGGTGACTGACATTGGTCCGCATACATCAGAGTGTATGAGTTCTAATGTCTCCACTGCACACTGTCTTTTACCTTTGAAGGGTAATTTGGTCATTTTACCAAGTAAACAAGACTCACAAGTTCCATAAGGTTTATATTTGAAGGTTTTGAAATACTCATCCTTATGTAGCTTAGTTAATCTGTTTCATTGATATGACCTAAGCGACTGTGCCATAGAAGTGATTCATTGAGATTATTCGAGTTAACATTGTATATATTAGAGGTTGAACATTCTTTTTTAGTTTGTAAGACATAGATACCATTATTCAAAATACCATCTCCATATTATTTTCATTGAAATAAATAGAACATTCATTACAACTTATTAGGCATGAAAAGCCTTTATTACATAAGAAAGAAGAAATTGAAATGATATTCTTTACTAGAGAAGGTACATAAACACAATCTTCTAAGTCTAAAACTAAACCATTCGGAAAAACTAATGAATAAGTCCCCACGTACAATGCAGCCAGTTTTGCTCCATTACCCATGCGTAAGTCAACCTCCCTATGACGGAGTCTCCTACAGTTTCTCAGGCCATGTACATTGTTACGCAAGTGAGTCCCACAACCAGTGTCAAGCACCCAAGTAGAAGGTTCAGAGTTTTGAGAATATAGTTCAATCATATACAACATACCTGAAGCATTGGGCTTTTTGGCCTCTTGGGCTTCCCTAGCTTCCTTGGCTTTCAAGGATCTACAGTCTTTCTTCCAATGACCCTTCTTTCCACAAAAGACACATTTCCCCTTTCCATTTTTCTTCTCCACCTTACCATTGGGCTTTAGGTGATCTGGAGCCTTGGCCTTGCCCTTATTTTTCTTTGGGCCTCATGGCTTCAGGTCCGTACCCGTAACCATGACGGAGGTTTTAAGCTCCGATTTCAAGTCCTTCTCTGCTTGCTTTATCAGATTGTGCAATTTTGTTAAAGTAGCTTCTTTATCAGACAGATGAAACTGCATAATAAAGTTAGAGAATTATTTTGGTAAGGACTAAAAAATTAGATCGTGACCTATCTCATGATCCATGATGAACCCGAGGTTGGCCAATTTTTCAATATGGCCAATCATCTTAAGCACATGTCCACTAACAAATCCTTCATTATACCTTGTTTGGAATAAGGCACATGACACTTGGAATCTCACGGTATGAACGGAAGTTGCAAACAACTCATTCAAGTGAAAGATGATGGTTTGAGCATCCATATCTTCGTGAGCTTTCTGAAGTTCGTCCGATATAGAGCCAAGCATTATACAAACTGCTTGCTCATCATCATCGACGAGTTTCTTCCAAGCATCAAATGTATATTAGTCAGCATCTTCTGCGGGTTCAGGGGGAAAAGGTCTTTCAAGAATATAGAAAATCTTTTCTTGTCGTAAGACAATTTTAAGGTTTCTAAACCAGTCATTGTAGTTGTCCTTTTTGAGCTTATGCTCATCAAGGATGGAACGAAGTGATACTCTGTTTTCCATTTGAATGTTTGTGAAATATTTTAACCCACCTGTTAAAAGAAAATGTTAAAATTAGGAATATGTTTTCATTAATGTTTCATAACAACATGGGCTTTTAATATTATGAAGTTGCTCCCACTCAATTATTTAAAAATTTTAAGCAAATCGCATCAACCTCAATATGATGGATTTCTTGTGGGCAAGGATCCCATTATCATCATTTCATAACTCCGACTAGGGCCGGTCGTTATGAAATACGATAATTAGGTAGGTTCCCAACCAATTTATGATATAAATCACAATTCATTTATCATTGGGTTGGGCAATCAAACATGTCATAGCTTATGCTAGTCCTTGTGGACACCCAATCTTTGCCACTAAGTTATAAGACCACGCCTAAGGTCGCTGCGTCTTATGACTCAGAAAAGTCAAACCATTGTCAATAGTACGATTTAGGGACAAATTGGTATTGGTCAGTCTGGTAAAGCCTAGTCATGCCAATACGGTTTAAGCCCTTTGGGTCTATACTTTACAATGGGAGGTAAATTTTAGACTTAAATTATTATTGAGGATTTTAGCAAGTTTAAGTGAATAACTTTCAAATGGATTCCTTCTTTGAAAATTCCCCAGAGGGAGGGTGAAGCGAACTCTCTTAAATACCCTTACCTTTTAGGCTCTTATTGCCTTGGTGACAGGAATAAACAATAGATCCTCCAAATTAGTCCAACACTTTAAATATGCTTTAAGGTAAGCTTTGAGTAAATGATTATTTAGATGTCTTCACAGCTTTTCCTTTTGGCTATAAAAAGGTAGTGAGTGAAGGAAGGCACCAAATCATTATCTAACTCTAGTAATACATTTGGTTAAATTAACTTTAGTTTGGAAAGTTTTATTAACCCCTTGGTCTCAACCCACTTGTATCTTTTATAATGTCTTTTATTATAAACAAGTGATTTATATTTATTAGCCTTAAAGGTAATAAATCTCTAAGTTCATCACGGAATAATTACTTAGCTAAGGGATAAGCAATGCACTCTATATTTCTTAGAAAGTCTCTAGATGTTTGCACCCTAAAATAATCATGCCAATTCTACTCATACATAGAATCATCAAGCATATGAGTTTTAATATGTTGGAATTATTTTAGGCATTAAATAACTTTGATAATATTTAATTATGATATTGTATTTTATTTTATTCAAATAAATTTACTATTCACTTTTTCTGCAGACGCGTGAACTTTAAATGCAATTTCACAATTCCAATCTTAACCAAATCATGCAAAACTTGTGCCTAAAATTACGTTCAGGGTGTTATCTTTCCAACGAGCTTTTAAACACCAAATTTCAAGTTTAAATGAGAAAGAACTAATAAAAAATATGTCGCGCTGATACCACTGTTGGGAAGCGGCCGCGAGTGCGCAGCGGAAAATCAAAATTATTATACCGCTTTCCCTTGCCCAAGACCCATTTGTTTTGATTATTCTACAAGCCTAGGCATGTTACTATATATTCTAAGCATAAAACTCATAAAACATGCAAAGAACATAAACCTAAACATGCTAACTATCATAAGAACTCTAATTAAAATAAAGAAAGAAAAAGACTTACTTGAACCGAAGACTCCTCCAGTCCTCCCTCAAATCTACAAGCTTTTCTCGAACTCAGCAAGCTCTTCCACGTTCCAAAGAGCCACCCAAGTGTGTGGCCTCCAAGGATGCAAACACCAAAGTCAAAACTCAACGGCAAGACTACGCCTCGAGTGCATGGGTATTTTGCCATTGGTGCTAGCCTAGGCAAATACCTCAAAACTCTTAACTCGAGGTTCCTCTAGTCAATTAGACTTAAGGATCCTCAAAATCAGTGGCTTACTCTTAAACTTTAGAGTTGCTCACTTATATAAACTCAATATATGAAAGGTTTTGGTGTAAAAATTTGTGAAGAATTCTTTGGGTTTATATAATGCTCAAAAGACAACAAAATTAATTAAGAATCCGATGTGGGATAAAAGCTAATTTAATCTTAGCCATTGGATCTTAATTTAGTGGTTTTAAATAAGATTATAAAACCCTAATAAGAGTTTGGGCCGAATTGGAATTCAAAACAAATAACAAAAAAATTTTTTACTTTTCATATTACTATTCACGTGAATAGTAATTTTATTTTTTATTTTTTTATTCCAATTCCCAAAATGCCCCCATCGTCATCACCAATCCCTAAGCCACAATGGAACCTCATAAATGATATGTTCAATAATTAAACACATTGAACCATTTATGAACAATTCCTACAAGCAATCATACATGCTGTTATATTTGTACTGTGCACTGTTAACCATTGATTTCGATTTGTTGTGTGTGACCTTTTGGGTTCCCATCAAGTTGGACATGAAATGAATCGTGATAATTTAATCGAACATAAATTATCCTCCGATCAGATGGTCGTTCGATTTCAATGACCAAGGTTAACATCTAGCAACATGCCAAGGATTCCAAATGAGAAGGAAAGATATATATATACCCATTCTGTATGCGATTTACATATGATACGGTCCATCGCCTCACTATATCCCTACCTATTGACCTAGGGTACGGAAAGTGTCTACCCATATGGTCAAAGGTATGATGTTGATAGTGTCATGAATCGTGCTAACCCAAGAATCTCACATGATTCTTCCGCTGAGGCCACAGTCTCAAGCACTGATCACACCTATCAACCCGCAAACTGGAATACTACTCTTATAAGAAAGTATTATCCGAGAGAGTGGCGATTCTATGTTGTATCTTTAGAAACTTCATGTGTTTCAATAAATAACCCAATCATACCCTTATGACCGAATCTTTTGAACCGATGGAGGAGAATGTCAAAGTTATTTGATCCACACATAAGACTGTAAAGACCTCAAGTCTAAGGACTAGTCATATAATCGATACATGAAAGTTCTCACAGACACATGGGATAAACACTCCATATGAAAACTTTCGACGGTCAGTTCGATGGACACGAGCAACTCATGCATCCATGTGATACACCAAGCGGATGGATCTCCGCTAGTAGCCTATGAGATCGGCTACCCCACTTAAGGGCGGATCATATCATCATGCTAGTCTCTCCGCTTTGTGAACGCCCAGATTATTCATAAAATTATGACTAGGAACATTTAAGAGTAATGATTCTCATAAGGTGTGGAAGCCATCGTCTTATTACTCCAAGGGCTTTATTACAGTGTTGATGATTCATATAAGTTATGTAAGACACTTATAATAAAGATTTCCATTTTATTAATTAATGAAAATATTACAAATACATATACATATAGCCCATCCACAAGTTGGGTATAGGGCATATCCCTAACAGGAAGAAGATGGAGAGAACCAAAATTTCGAGGAACTGAAGTAATGGAAGAAGGAAAACACGAGGAAGCACCTAATTTGGAATTGAAACCTTTGCCAGGAGAATTGAAGAATGCATTTCTTGGAGATGAACAAACTTATCATGTAGGAATTTATTCCTCTCTTACAAGCGATCAAGAAAGAGAAATACCTCTAGACTTGAATGATCAAGGTATGAAAGAAACTCTTGCAAAACTCCACAATCATTTTCTGTCTCTTCCTTGAAATGCTCTGATGAAAATTTACAAAACACGCACTGAAATAATGAGGCTTATTATGAACTATGGTATTCCTAGTGATATTTGTTCGGTAATTGAAGCAAGGGTTCGCTTGGAAGGTGATTAATCTGACTCTTTCATTTCTCACATGCATGGTTTAGGGAAAAGCACCTATTTTAAGAAATGAAGAGCTAAACAATTAGGTGTTTGTTATAAATGTGCACGCTGGTCATGCAACACTCGTTGTCGTTCTTGAGGAATGATGTCTGACAATCGCAAAGATAAAATTCAATTCATTAGAGTTGGCTTGAGTAAGGAGTCTTTAGATGATATATCATTGACTCTTGAGACACATCCTAGTGGACATGTTCATCGAGTAATTCACAAATTGGATACACAATTTCAAAAAGAAAGACAACAATACAGTCTCGGGAATCTGACTTTAAAAAACCATGTTTGCCAATTTATAAGAAAATTGGATGGGAAGCATATGCCCGACCCATAGAGGGCGTTCAAGCCGTTACTGGACGTAAAACCAAAGGAAGATGTGAGCCACAATCATAACTAAATTTCAATTTACTTTTTTGATTTTCTTTTATTGTTTTAAACTATAACATTTCTTTTTAGTAGCAATGTTGTAGAATCAATTGTCAATTCCACACTAACCAGATGATGTCTTCTAAACTATACTTTTTCTTATTCAGACATTGGGGAAAATGTCTCAATTTAGTTGGGGGGAGGGGATAGTTGACTATAATGTTTTTATTTTCATTTGTGTTATTTTCTAAAAAAAAATTATTTGCTGTAAAATTATTTTTTTTTATTTCAGCCTAATTCGTAACAAGTTATTTTTTGTTTATATCCTTTTGAATTATTTAAATTTGTGAATTCTCCATAATATTGATTAAATTTGATCTTAATATGCTCATTTGACAGGTATTATCAACATACACGGTAACATATAAACATGGGTTGTAAGTGAAAATTTTGTAATGTTCAGTTCTCTAGTTTGTTGGAGGTAGCACCTAAAGGCAGTGGAATTTGTGTTTTTTTATTCAAAAAACTAATCATGCTTTTACTTAGTAACCGGACATCTTCCCTCAATAAGCAATGATTGTTCGCGTAAAACGGTAGAGTTTGAGTTTGTAAAAAAAAATATGTGAATAAGTTCGATTTCGTAGCCTCTCTAACTCAAGCAATTATGTCTGTAGGGGTGTTTTAGCACTTAGTGCCCTAAGGCCAACTGGTCTGGGAGTCATTGGCCCAAAGCTCGTTACATGGGTTAAAGAGAAATCTTAAAGAAATCGGACACTTTTTCTTTTCAATATCTGAGATTGGAGTAGTTAAGTCTGTGGGGGTGTCTTAACACCTAGTGCCCTAAAGCCAACTAGTTTGGGAGTCACTGGCCCAAAGCTCGTTACAAGGATTGAAGATATATTTTTTATTATAAAAAAAAATTATTTTTGTATTTATAAATAATCCTTCATTTCCAAAAGTTGTAAACTCTAATATAATTTTAGGACAAAAATATTACTCTCTTTTCAACAAGACCTGTGAATATTGTGGGCATAATAAATTGATTAATGTCTTGTTAATTGTGTATATGGAGAATGGTAAAAAGTATAGGAGAATGTACTCATTTGGTAATTTAGAAAGAAAGAAAACAACTACTAACTTGGATAAGAATTTCACTTTTTAGTTTTCGCTTAGATTACTAGGGACTAGTAAAAAGCTAGTTGGGGGTGTGATTGAGACTAAAAAGTGTATATTTATTAAGAGAATAATATATCATTTTACACTTGTTGTTTCATTAATCTCTTTAATTTAGCACAATTGTTAAATTAGAATTATATTATGTTAATTGTGATTTTTATCTTTTATATAGGTGAAATAATACTTTGGATGCATATCTAGAAAAATGGATTTGACATTCGGATTTTGGAGGCCGGAAATTATTGGGGTTTTAGCGCGGGCGCAGCAGAATCTCGCGGTTCGGGCGCAATCGTAACTTTAAAACTTTTAAAGTTATCGAATAAATTATTCAATATCCAATATGAAAAATTCATTATATTTCACCTAAACATATTTATTCGATATCAAATAACGACATAAATAAGTTAGAAACACTACGAAATGTTTACGAAAACATTTTTCCGCAAATTGGCATAAAACGCGTTTTTGTCCGAACCGGCCAACCAACACACATGGGGGCTGCCCAGGTCAGCTCCAATAGTGCTTGGGCATTTAATGGGCTGCCTTAACAGCGGCCAATTCAATGTTTGGATAGCGGACACGAGGTAAGCCGAAACTCACCCGGTAACGCCGTTTTTCATCGTTTTCGCATATTTCAACTCCGAAACAATTTCCGGCAATTGTTCCAATACCCAAAACACATCCAATATATTTAGAAAACATACTTTGCATCACCAAAATCACAGAAATTCCAGATCTGATTTGGTAACCAAAAATATCATTTTTCATACTTTAAATCCAATTTTCTCAACATTAATCATATTAATACTTGCACCAACCAAAATCACTACAAATGAAGAACTCAAGAGAAATTCTAGGAGTTACAAGAGTGGTCATAACACTCTATAATGGCAACAAGTCATCAAATGACAAAATTGAACTAATATTACACCAATATCATTCAATCTAACTTCACACATGCATTTAACCTCCAAATCCATCCTCCAAATCAAAAAGCCCAAAAATCTAAGAAAGGTAGAAACCCTAGAACTATTCTAGATGCTCAAAAATAAGAAACAATTTTTCTAAGTTTAAGAATTATGAAGATTACCTCCAAATCTTCTAATTTCTCAAACTTTTTCTTGATTTCTTCACTTTCTTCCTTGTTTCTTCAAACAAAATTTGGGAGCTTTTCTTAAAGATGAGATTCGGCCATGGCTCCCTCTTAATGAGAAAACATAAATTTTTCACTTTAAATAATGGTCTTAACCGACTTTAGGAGGGAGAGGGATATTTTGGTCATTTGATCAATTAATCTAATTAATTAATAATAATAAGCTTTAAGTTAACAAATCCAATTTGTAAACTTTAGGCTTAATAGAATCATGCGACATGTAACCAGTAATAATCAAACATATACCATAACAATTATGTAATATTGATATAATTTAATTATTTAGATATTTAACATTTAAATACCTAAATAATTAATTAATGCGATTATTATTATATACGTATTTTATTTACATTAAATAACAAATACATATATTAAGGGCATGTGTCAAAGTCTCATTTGACAATTAATTAATATGTATCAAATCAAATCTTATATCAAATACAAATACACATTAATTATTAATTGACCGAAATGCCCCTAATGTATGTATTTTTGTTTAACCGTTTAAACGATTCGAATTAACTCATTTAATTTGATGAAGTATTATGAATAATCTGTATTATTCATAACGCGTTGCCCAAGTGCTCAACAAGTACACTTCATATTATGGGACTCTCTAAATTTAGGTTTATCCGTCACGGAATCCAATTTCGTGTCCATAATTCACCCACTCATGAATTATGACGACCACGGATAATCTCGCTAAACTATGCAAGTCAATGTCATTGCATACGTATAATCCCTTCGTCACAGGCTATCAATATTATATCGGGGATATAGATAAGAACGTCAAATCCCTAAGGTATAATATAATCGACTTTTAAATTTACGATCTCTCAATAACACTCGGAACTCGCTTCCGAAGTATACCACGGCCATGGATTTACTAGATTGCAAATACGTACATGATACATATGCCTTGTACACATGACTGAGGGATTCTATCTGATACTCACAGGATATCATGAGCATCAGTCCACACCCAACGAACAGGCGGAGGTCTGATCTAAATAGATCGGTGATGTGACCGCCATCAAAGTGTGGAGGATATCTCATATATCCACAGTGGTATCTCAAGTCGAAGGACCACTATGCTACTCGACTCGAGAAGATTCTTATTGACGTTGGTGTACCATTTATTAGGAAATCTTTAGTGAGTCATTCAATGTTTATCAAATAAACACCTACATGTCTATACGAGTCTCTCGAGACTCATGGTTTATTAGGATAAACCATCGGACCAAGTCACAATATACGACATGTACTAGTCTCAGCGGATTTTACTAACCGACCTGTGTTGGTAAATCTTGACCAGGAATTTTATTTGATAATATACTTCTAGTAGTGACACTTTCCAATTTCAATTAAAAACTTTTTTGTAACTGCGCACTACAAAATATATTATCGGGTCTTTTTCTAATATATACATATCACTAAATCATACTTAGTTTCAATCAAATCGTAATTAGATCGAATATGTATATAAAAGCAAGAAGTACTTCCATAATTAAGTAATATTATGGAAAAATGAATTGTTCGTATTCATGAATCGGATATAAATATGATCTGGATTGGCACTCCGAGCACCAATCCTAACAGAAATTAATAGGGCGTTCTATTAGTGTATAATCTCAGAAATTTTAACCATGCGCAATGTTCGTATTTTGGCCAAAATATTTTACTCCGATATCAGATTGAAGTGATTCTAGTTTCAGATGAAAGAAGATTCAAAGATCTACAGTTTTACTGCTGAAAATATTTTCGAATTCTGAAGTTTTCAAGGCCAAAATTGATGAAGAAGCCAAAGTGTGTTATATGTAAAAGTCATTGTCAAATCAAAAATAAAATAATAAAAAAATAAAATGTCAATTTCTCCACTATTGGTGGAGCGTTTGGTGGAGGATTTGGTGGAGGAAATGGTGGAATGTTTGGTGGAGAAATTAATGGAGAAATTGGTGGAAGCCTTTTCTTTGTCTATAAATTGAAGAGTTCTGAATTCATTTTCTTCATACTTTCTTTAATTTCTCTTAAGGAATTTAAGATTGTATCTTGTGTGTTTAATTTCTTATAATGTCTTTTAATTTTAGTAAAAAAATTATGTATGTTTTTAATTATAGTATGATTAGCTAATTACGTTCCGCTGGGGGAATGGGTGAAATTTTTATTATTTAAAGTTTAGATTAATATATTTTAATATATAAATAGTAATGAATAATAAATAATTGAGATCTGGACTAATTATTGACAAACTGTTCTACCGCCTATATGTTTTTGGCATATTTAGTACCTTGGCAGGACTAGTTATCGACATAAATGACTACCGCTTTATGGCCGGTTTTATATGTTTTGGCATAGTTAATTCTGGAAGTAAATTAATTGGGTTATAATGATCATTTATATATTATAAAAAGTGAGATTTCTAACTATAAAATATTAAAAATGGATCCAATAACCCCAGTATTTTATTTTATTATTGTCATTTAATTCAAATTCTCCAAACAACTTCAAACAAATAAATCTTTTTCCTTTCACTTCAATTATTATTTTATCACATTAAAAATCTATTCCCTGTGGATCGAACCGGGACTTACTGGGTTATTTTATTATTTCGACACTCTTATACTTGAGAGTCAAAAACCACTTTTTGAGCGTGTCAGTATCATTTCCGGAGTTATTCTATAACCTTCAACCTAACTAAGGATATTACTCTCACAATTCTTAGCTTGTTAAACTGTGCGCCCGCAGGACAAAATCAAGTGTCCACGGGACTAAATAAAAATTTGGCTCGAAGAGCTACTTATATATAGGAAAAAATAAGGAATTCGGCTCAAAGTTGTATGCTCATAAGGCAAAGCGGAAATTTAGCTCACAGAGCCACATGTCCATAGGACAAAATAGAAATTTGGCTCGTAAAGTCATACTCCCATGGGGCAAAGCAGGAATTTGGTTCACGGATCCACAAGCACTCAAGGCAAAACCAGAAAGCCCGGCTAACCAGACCTAGAGTGAATAAAACTTTTAGTGCTTACGTCTCGAAAGGAACATCCTCCAGAGAATGAACGCCTCATCCAAGAAATCTCTCGGTAGCCAGCCTCAGAACGGATATCATCTGAAAGGCTCTGCTTACGTAGTTAGAAATTCTTGAATAATAGATAAAGCCAAAGCTCTTCGCTGAGTTCTCACTTCGATGGCCTCAGATGGAGTTATGAAAGAAGCCATCGTTGAGCCCGTGAAAGTCAACAAGCCTCAGATGAAGCAAATGGCAAAGTCAGTATTCACATTCTTGAAATTGAGGGGCATCTTTCTAAGAAATGAGTTACGCAGTAACTACTCTTGGTGGGACACCCACCAACGATTGACCCTGAAAGGTAGCCAAATTCGGAGTGGAGTACCCACAACCTCGGTTACAAAGTAACCACCTTATTAGAGTGGAGCACCCGCTAACATTCTTTTCATGGAAAATAGCGAAAGAAGGAATTTGTCTTATCCCACAGAAGAATTAGAAAAGTTATCTTTGAACATTTCGGTTAACTTCTGCTTTCAGAAAAGATATCGCATTCAGACCTCATTTCCGACCATTGTGGTATTAAGAGGGATTTCAAATTATTAGCTGGAGAAGTCTCTTTTACATTCTAATATTTGATGCCTAAAGAGTAATAACTATAATGAGTGCATTGTTCATAAAGTACTTAGATAAATTATTCATACAATGCCACTGGGAATTACTCAAAAAGAAAGCAAAAATTCACTTCGAAGGCAAAATGTTCGAATACAAACACTCAATAAAAATGGATAGAATATTCATAATAAATTGCCTATTTTATTCATGTCATTATCGGGCCCAAAATATAAAAAATAAAAGTAAAAAATACAAAGTGGGGGGAGAGGCTCCTTCATCTTCTGAATCACAGAGGGGTTGGTGACCTTATTCTCCATTGTCTGAATCCAGGTCAGAAGGATTCCATATTTGTCATCCAAGATAGCTAAGGTAGACGCATCACCATTGAGATCCAACTTAGGCCATCCCCGAGGCAGGTAGAAAGCTTTATCATGTTCCCAGGGAATGAACTTTTTTCTAAGACGACGACTCTAAAATCCATGTCGGAAAAAATGGCTGAATGGGCATAAGCAGCTCGAACGAAATCAAGCTAGATCTTAAAGATATTCTGATTCGAAATATCCTATATAGCCCTTTTTACAGTAGCTTTGGAAGCCAATGCAGATCGGATAGAGGCAAGTTCATCTTCAAGGCTTCTAACTCTGGTCGATAATTGAGCAGCAACTTCATCAGAACTCGGCTTCTGCCTCTATGATTTAGCTAACTTTGCTTCCTCCACGGACAAGTTAGCTCTGCATTTGACTGATTCTGATTCCTTCTGGTCCAACTTAGCCTTGGCATAAGCCACTTTTGCATCCATCAAGTCAAGTGAACTTCAGTCTTCTACCAACTCTGTATCCTTTACACTAAGAAATTTTTTGAGTTCGGCCAATTCTTTCTCCAACCCGCTGATGGTTGTCTTGCTTTCTATGGCAGACTCTTATTCTTGGACAACTAGGTCTGTCCACTGATTTCTGTTGTTTCGAAACTCATGAAACTTCTTGTCCTGATCAGATGTAGTCTGAAAGATGTCCTGGATAGCCTACAAAAGGAAATGAAAACGACTAAGAATGCATAAGTAAAAGTTGATCCACCTTGAGAAAAATGCAAAATACTCACTATCATCAAAGTGTGGGAGAAGGATTGGTCAAGGTTGTCTCTATGCAACATTGCGAAGTAAGATACAGGATCTCTCTAGAGTGAATCCTCGGTCTTCATGAAGGATCGGTCCAACCTCATGAAGGATCGGTCTAGCCTTATGAAGGACGATGTCCAAATGCTCAGTTCCCCTTCCCGGGCTTGCAGAGGATTGGTGAGTAGAGGTGATGCATCTTCCTCCCCATCAAAGTCATCCTTGAAGACCCTGAAGGTCTTCCGCTCTTTTGAAACAATTAGCGTTCCCTCCTCCTCGGCTATATTATTTCCTATGGAAGGTGAGTAGATTGAGGCTGAGAGATCATCTCCAAAAATGTTCATAGGAGAAGGCCTCTCATCAACTATAATAGATCTAGAGGAGCCCCCATCAACCAAAAAGGGCGTTGGAATTTAAATAATATGCCATCATCTTGCGCCTGTAACATAAAAGCCAAAGGTTATAAGGAATGTGTTAGTAATTTCTCAAAATAAACAGAGAGAATCTTGAGCTTATGGAGAAGGTTCAGACACCCTTGCTACCTTTGGAGCTGTCACGTCCTCTGGAGTTGCGGCAGCCTTCCTTTTGGTACCTTTCTTCCAGAGTGATGGGAGCCCCATTGATGACCCGAGAATAAGGATTGGTTGTGCTTCTAGTGACGTAAGAACTGGCAAAGAAGATTCAATTCACGTAGCAGAGGTGGACAGTTCTGGGGATTGAACATGCAGGATATCCTTTTCAACCTCAGAGCCACCTCTGGCAGCTCCATCAGCAGCCTAGGATAGTTCATCCGGAGCACTCACCACCATAATGATTGGGGAAAACTTGACATTGGAATATCAACCTCGAGTTCAAGGATTTCCTCGGTTGGAGCAGCGAGGTGAGGGATCTGTGACCAGAGATATGAGCCACCGACTGAGAAAGTTTTTCTTCAAGTATCTTAATTGCCTCCCTCCGGGCAACTAATAGACTTGGATCTTCCTTAGATTTAATCTCACTAGTCATTGCGAAGCAAAATCAGAAAGTTAGAAATTTAAAAAGAATCATCTTTGGCAGCATAATCTTCTGATTCAAGGGGCTGTAAGGAAAGGTTTTATCCCTTGGTTATGGCCTTGGCCGAGCTTTTCTTCTTTTCTGGCAGAGCGGCCTTCTTTTGTTGAGGTCGAGAATAAACCTTTGAGTTTTTCGCTCCGCTCTTGAATATTTGGGGGCAGTCTTGGTGCTGAGAGATTCCTTCGAGCCCCATAGAGATCTTTCCTCATGTTTCGATGATGATCTGTAGCCTCATGAGAAAATTTCCTCAATGAAGAGGTTGCTACAAAGGAATATCCATGCAATAGTCCTTCGAGGTCATTTCAAGCAATCCTGGAGGGATGTTCCCTTGTTTAATATATTTCCTAACCATCTCTCAGTTAATGGCCAGACCTTCATCAGCCTATTGCTTCAGCATTCCCCGGTGTGATTTTGGGAACTCTAGGAGGTAGGCTTTCTATAGCTTGAGTGTGAAGTCGACATGCCTCGCCACCGGCATCTGCCTAATCATATCCTAAAGTACATTCCCATAATCCTTCGGGCTCGGGAATTCAGCCTCGAAATGACAGACAAACTTCTCATAGAACTTGGTCCTAAGGTTTGAAGAAGTTGGTTTCAACATACCCCCAGCTGCAGATGCACATAAACTCACATCAACATTTTGAATTGGAAAAGAATATATTACAATATCATAAAAATGAGTTACTAATGGATATCTTTATTGAAGAAGTGAGAGATTCGGTAAAACCGATGTGGCGGTCTCCTCCACGCACCAGGTGCCTTTAAAGGATGGGCAATTCCCCACTCCCTGCACTCCACCTCGGGCATAAAAGCCTTTTGAAACATGGGAATGAACCTTTTTCCCTCGAGGCCGGGCACCAGGTGATACCCTTTAGGCCTCGATTTAAGGGAATACAGATAGAGGAAGTCATAGAGGCAAAAGATATCCCCATCCACCAATAGCATGTTGAGGACACCCATAGCCTGCACCTTAACAGCACCAGCGAGTTCATTTGTAACGACGAACCGTGTCTCATTAATAAAAACTCCAAAATTAAGGGATGGAGGGGAAAACACAAGAACTGGACTTGCTTTCTGAACAATAAGATTTTATCTTCCCCAATGTCATAGGGGTTGTAAAGATCCTTATAATGCTCTTAACCTTCACATCATCGGGAAGGTATAATTGGTCCATCAGTTTCTCAAGAATCTTGGCTTCAATCTATGGAGCCACCATTGTTATGAAACAGAGAGAGAAAAGGATATGAAACAAAGAAAAATTATCTTTTATGGAGGTGGCTGAGTGGTATTTTCTTGTAGAGGCTCGAGCGAGATTTTGATGGCCATAAAGTCTCACCAATGGCTTTTCGCCCTTTTTTATAGGCTTTTGGCTGAAGATCCTTCAAAAAATGTGAATATATTTTTAGATTTCTCATTAATGCACGTTTTTTAATCATTGTGCAGATGTATTTCGTATTTAAAAGACATCGAATCCAAATGATGGAAGGCACGACTGTTGGAGCAGATGTGAACCGCTAGGGTCGGATCGGTGCTCCGCACAATGAAAGTGAGTCTAACCCGTGGATATCTAGCATTGGTGTATTTTAAAATATTTTATGTAAAATTACATTCCATCCAAAACGGAGTCCGAAAACTCTGATACGGAGAAAATGAAGTTTCAGTGTGTATCAGCTCTGCGCGTCGCGATGTGGAAGCTTGGGCGTCTCGGCATCGCGAAGCGGAAGGTTGTACGTCACGACATGACTAGGTATGATGCTCGGTATCACGACGCTGGAGGGGTAGAGTCACGACGCTGCCCTATGAAGTGAGCAATTTCTACTTTAAACTAATACTAAACACTTCCAATTTTCTCTTAATACTTCAAATACACCTAAAATCCAATTTTAGCATCATAACCACCATCAACATATGTTATACAACTAACATACATGTATTCAAAAAACATATATGTATTTGTTTGAATCTACCATAAACCAATTTAGAATCACTATGAAATGTCTCATGAACAATTCTAGTTCACCCAAAGGTAGTTAAATGATTCTAGAAAAGTAGCCATAGCTCTAAGCTTTAATCTAGAGTTCTAAACTCTAATTAATTTGTTCCATCTCCAACATGAACATCTTTGAGCCAATTACAAGCATATTGTGTTTATACTTCCAAAGCATCTTAACACAATTCATTAGCCTAATTTCAACTTATGCTATGTAATTATGCATCCAATACATAATTCATCACTATATGTCTCACTAATTAAAACTCACTAATGAAGAACATAGCTTAGGAGAAGATCAAACATTACCTAGTAAGCTTGATACAAATATCAAATCTCTTTCTCCTTGTTGAAATTGTTGGAGAAGTTCCAAGGTTTAACAAGCTTCATTCCAATATCCATTCTTGGTTCCAATACAAGCAAGATTCACTCCAAGATCCAATCTTGATTTCTCATAGACGAAATGTTATAGAGAACTTCCAAAGCTTCTCTAAACACTTCTCCAACTCAGGCTAATTTCTCCAAGAATTACTTGTATTTAGCTTTCACAAGCTTAGCATTCTCAAGCTTATTTAGCTTCGCTTATTCTTAATTAAAACATTCCTCAAGCTTGTTATTTATAGCAAAACTTAGACAATTTTTAATTAATAAAAGTTTTAATCAACTTTTAGGTGGGCTTAATCCAATTTGTCCAAATATGAATAATTAGGCATGACTAATCACCTTTACTACTATTTTGATTTAATCTAATTAAATCAAGACACAAATTAGTAAATGAAATAGTTCAATGTTTGCCACTTTAATTTAATCCAATTAAATCAAGCCAAAAACATCTATAGTTACATATTTACAATTACCAAAATATCCTCAAATGGTAGAAATATTTATGAATTTACAATTAATCCCTTGTGTAATTATCGAATTAATCCAATTAGGTTAAAGTAAATAATCAATATTATCCAATAACACTTGATTATCTTAGTTGATAATTATAATATCGAATATTATCTTCTATCCAAATTAATCGGCTACCCAAGTGCTAAACGAGAACACTTCATATTGGGACTCTCTAAGTTCAGACATGTTCGTCATATAAGCCTAGCGAATATGTACGTAATTCGGCCACCTATAAATTCACGAAGAACACGAATGACCTTTCTGAACTATACAAGTTGAGGTCATCACATATGTTTAACAATCCCTCCGTCATAGGCTATCCGAGTTGTGCTTAGGAAACATAGAATACACCGTCAAGTTTCCAAACTGCACATCTCATGTTGACACATCCATGATTCTTTATAACTTAATCAGAAACCATTTCTGATAAAAAATAATCCGCTCAACGTGATCGGCTTTGGCTTCAAATTCTTGAGAATCGTGACTTACTCACATAGATACCTAAACCCTTTATGGTACACATAGGCCGACGGATCCTATCTTGGTATGAACTTGATTAATGAATGCATCGGTC
>SKCR01046425.1:0-40995 GCA_019454045.1 Zanthoxylum bungeanum
CAATATGAATGAATTATTAATATTTATATTAAATAATTTATTCGTAAGTTTAAAATTTTAAACTACGATTTCGCCCGAACAACGTTTCTTCCGCTGCGCCTCCCTGTTTTGACCCTAACACAAAGATTTAAGTCACACCAATTGCATCAATCTGTGGAATTAAATGTGGATTATGTGGGTTTAGTATGGGCTCTCCCTTGAGTGGTACTAAGGCCAAGGTGTGAAGCTCACCCATGGTTTTTTTACATGTAGTGACGTTACGGACCAAATATAGTTTGGTCGATAAAATCGAATTATTCATTTTTTTTTTAAGAAATTACGATCGAATTACGTTTCGATAGGTAATTCGGTCAGTAATTTTACTGACCGACCCAATTTGATCGGTAATTTACTACCGACGAGTCAAATATCGATCGAAAAATTTGATCAATTTTGGTCAGTAATCGTGATTATTGATCAAATTTTTGAGATTACCGACAGAATATTCGGTCGGTAATCTCCAATTTTCTTGTAGTATTTTACTAGAATTTGAAATTCATGAACATTTAAATACATACTTCATGATTTAAATAAAAGCCAAGTACCAAATATATATGAGCTAAAGCAACGGACCATAATGCAAAAAGAAGAAACAAAAACCTTATTCCAAAAACAAAATATCATAACCACCACAGGTACCAAAGAGGGAGAACTTCGAAAGATTTCTTTGTCTTTTTCATGTATAATTAACACTAAGAACTCCACAACTTCATGTTGTACACTAATTCCCCATATATATGACCTTTTAGCATCTATTCTAGTAATATAAAGGTAACCTCGAGTTTTCAAATTTGTATCTACTAACAAACATCCTCTATCACATTAGCCCAATTGTTAGAGTGTATGTTCTAAAACATGTTATGGATGTTATGGTTTAAGGCGTAATATTTTATAATATAATTTATTTTTTTAAAAGGCATTTGTTTCCTAAACATTGTTACATCCATATTTTACGTGTATGTCCAAAGAAATTATGTCAGATGAATATCATTAATCCAAAAGACGTTTGTGATTATTAGAGTCAACGAGATTTATACGAATAAGTCTCAAATTAAGTTATTGGTAAAATGTGATTATTATACAGGACAATAATATATCACTCGACCGATATTATTGTGTGTCGCCTACATTGACATTTGATGTTAATATAATGGACGATGAGTCTCATATCATAAGGATACAAATAATATATGTTTTCATTAATAAAATGAAATATCGAATACGACCACAGAAGCATAAGATCACATTGTAATATTATCTAAGGTCATTGATCTTCGTAATAATATATTAATATCGTTATATCCTCTGACATGAGATCACATATTGACTTATACGGTAGTACTCATAATTCACTAGTATATCATCATTCGACTAGCCACGTCCTATGAATAAATGTTAGATGGTCTTGAGCTAATAACGTACGAAGTCATGTGTGCTTAAAGAAGCGATTAGATAGCTTTGATAATAAAAACTGTAGATGTTCTAAGGAAACTCGAAGATGTGGATATAAGTCTTTGGCCAAAACAGTCAATATCTTAAAGATATCAAATCCATAAGATTGAGTGGTAATGATTTGACCTAACCATGATCTCATACTCGATAAGGAACATAAATATTAGAATGAATAAGATGATATACTCGAAATGTATTCTAACATGTTCATATGTTTTCTCACTTCATTCATCGACTAATGGCTATGACATGTTGTTAGGCGTTTACTCATGAACTGTGAGATATCATATGGATGAAAATATTAAAGAGTTAATATTATCTCACTGCTACTCGATAATGAACCAAAGACGGTCGCACAAATAAATTTCTTGTCTATTGTACAAATCCAAAGATGTTTATTAAAAATTAATAAGTGATTATTTTGACAAATAATATGAAAATTAAAATTTTAATTAATATAAAATTTCCTAATAAGATTAGGATATTCAGAATATTTCGAAAAATATTAATTTGATTAATAAAATTGAAATATAAATTTAGATTTAAATGTTTAAGTAAATATTTGATATTTATATTAAATAAATTAAATTAAATATAAATTTTATTAATTGTTAATTAAAATTAAATAAGTTAAAATTAATTAATAGTTTCTTAATTATTGAGTCAAAATAATATTTAATTTATTGGACATTAAATTAGTAGGCTAACACCATAATTAGTTAAGTCTTAATTTATATTAAATAAAGAAGTCTTATTTTACGGGTTGAGTTGGGTTAATTTTGTAGACTTGTGTAGATCGGGTCAAGGCAAAATCCTATCTCGAAATTAGAAAAATGGAGAAATAACTCGTGGTGGGTTGGTCAGCAACTCAAAGATATGTGCATAAATACGATGAATTCAAAATTTAAAAATAATAAAGTAAACGTTTGAGATTAAATATTAAAATATATTTGAGATTTATCAATAACAAATCTACGATATTACAAGTTTTACAAAAATTTACATCTAAGAAAATATTGATCCCAGAATGTTATCTTAATGATGCAATTTAACTTCCTAACTAAAAATTAATGATAACAACAAACGGACTTGCTATTTACATATTGTCGTCATAGTGAACGTATGAAGATCTATTTTATTATGGGCTCAATGTTTTGTTAATGGGCCACAGTGGTGCTCTTAGCACACTATAAATTTCTTATAAGACCCCATTTTCAAATTTGACTATTTCAGTATTTACCCAACAATCCCTACATTTAAATATATTTTTTTTTGAAATCGTTACAAACCCTACCGCCAAACCATCCCTTCCGGGCTTAAGCGAAGTAGCTAAAACCCCCGACTATCCCAGGTTCTTAAAAGAAACGAACTCTCTATATTCGAATTTAGGACCTCAATGTGAGATTCTAAACCCTACACCATCAAATCATGTCTCTTGGAGACTAAATTTAGATATACATGCAATAGAATTCTAAAATGAAACATATATATAAATAATTTAGCCTTCAATGATAAATTTTTAATTTATGTATATATAGCTATAATTAGCAACCCATATGTCACAATCCGAGTATATATTATAGTATTAAAGCCTTTGATGATTCATAGAATGGTTTGATTAATAATTATAGAGATCTTTAATTAATTTAATTCCAGTCTTATAATTTCTATATAATAATATTGGCCTATCGGGTTGGCGAAAGCAGAAGGATATAATAAATTTTTAGATTTTCGATGATATGGCCAAACGGTGACAAATAATCTCTAATACTAATTATACAAAAATAACATGATAACAATATTGTAGCCATGCATGATAACAATACATTATATATATAATATAATATTCCTTAATTATCAACATTAACTTTGGTTACGTTCCTAAAAAAAAATAAAATAAAAAAATTAATAAGATGGTGACTAAAACGACTACATGCTGCATTTACACCCAACAAATTACAAATATAAGATGAAATATATATTACAAATAGCAACAGCAAATAATAACCAACACATGCATGATTAACGAATCATTGAATCACATCTCTCATCAACCCTAAAATAGTATAAGCATTCACCTAATTAAAATTATATTTAAGATTCATCGTAACAGACTTTTGATATATGAATCACTACAAGAAATTATAGTTATAACGACGGAATTTAGAGACGGAATATTCTATTTCAAAATTTAGCGACAAAATAGAAGCGGATAATGATATTAGCGACCGGAAAAAAATTCGTCCATAAACATGACGCCGGTAAAATGGTGTGAATTTAGCGACAGAATTTACGATGAAATTAACGATGAAAAATATATTCATCTCAATTTTCATCGCTAATTAGCGAAGGACTAGGATATTTGTCGTTAATTAGTGACGAATAAAGTACGTCTCTAATTAGCGATGGTAATTTTCCGTCACTACTTAGTGACATATATCACATCCATCGTCAAATAGAAATGGAATTTCCGTCACTAAGTTGTCGTTAAATAGAAACAAAATCACTACTCCGTTGCTATTTTTTTAAAATTTTCAATCCCCCAAAATATTAATCTTTGGCGCCATTTTTTTTAAAAAAATTATCGACGAAATTTCCGTCGCTAATCCATCACTAAATAGAAACGTAATCATTATTTCATCGCTAATTTATAAAATTTTCAATCGTGCCAAAATTTTAATCTTTGCGCCACTTTTTAAAAAAAAAGTAGCGATGGATTTTCCGTCACTAATCCGTCGCTAAATAGAAACATAATCTCTATATTGTCATCAAATTTCAAATGTCTCAAAAATTTATAAATATTCCCTCTCCTATTTTCTTCCTCTATATATAGACCCGGCCATGGTTCCGGTTCGGAATCGGAACCGGACGGTTCCGATTTCGGTTCCAGAATCAGAACCGTAAAGGACCGGTTCGGTTAGGGTTCGACCCCCAACCGAACCGGTTGGAATCGCTGGAATTGAACGGTTCCAACCAGAACCGTAGGGTTTTTTTTTTTTTATATATAATTAATCTAAATTATTTTAAATTATTTTCGGTTTTTTTTTATATAATTAAAAAAAAGGTTCAAACCGGAACCGGAACCGACCGGTTTGGTTTACGGTTCCGGTTCCACACTTGTGGTATCGGGAATCGGCCAGTTCGGTTCGGTTCCGAACCGGAACCGAACCGCCGGCCAGGTCTATCTATATATACACCACAACCTTTTTATCTATACTCCCATACACTTTCGAAAATTTTCTTACTCAATTCCATATATCATCAAAAAATTTCATACTCAATTCTATATACCATCAAAAATTTTCGTACCTCAACTCTCATTTTCAATTTCTCATTTTTTATCTAATCTTTTAAAATTTCCTGAGAAACAAACATTAATATTCTTTTGTTGAAGGCAACATGAATGGATGGTGGTGTGTCAAAACTGACGATGGACATTACTAAAGCTGAGCACCAGTTCCGGTTCTGCCCGAAATCGGATGGAATCAGACCGATTATTTTAGGGTTGGTTCTGACAATGGAACCGGAACCATACCATTTAACCGTACCAGAACTTATTTCTAAAACCGAATTTAGAACCAATTTAAGAACCAAATTAAAACTCAATTTAACAACCAATTTTAGAACCGATTTAGGAACACTTTCAAAACAGATCATTTTTTTATCCTCTTTGCTGATAGCCCTAGCTTTTCTCCCCCTCTCTCTGACTCTCTGTCTCTCATCGCTGGTTTTGGGTTTGGCTCTCTGATCTCCATTTCTCTAATTTCTCTCTCGGTACTGGTGGCTCTATTTTTCTCTCACATGAGTCACAGCGTCGCCATTATGAACTCAATCACAAGTCAACGTCGTCACTCTCTGATATAGAGTAAGGAATTACATCTCTCTCTACTCTTTGATTTCATGGTTTTTATTATTTTCTTGGATTTACTGCTATTTTATCTCTCTTGAACTTAGCTACTCTCTGATCTCTCGGTGCTTGGCAAGTTCTTATTTTCGTGATTTTCGTGGTTTTTCTTATCACTGCTTGCCATTGTTCTCTTGAACTGATTTTTGTGGTTTTTCTTAGCACTGCTTGCCATCGTTCTCTTGAACTTATTTTCGTGGTTTTTGTTAGCACTGCTTGCCTTCGTTCTTGTTTGTTATTTACTGCTCTTTGACTCCCTGATTTCGTGGTTTCAATGGGTCAATTTAAATTTAACGACTACTTTCAATTTACTGTTTTTTGCCATTTTTATGGTTGCTTTCAAATGGGTGTCGGAGTTGATGCTTGGAGTGCTAATCCGAATTGTATATTTTATTATTTATTAATAAAATTACTATATTTTCATTTCATATATTATTAATGATATTGTCATTATGCGTATTAGATTGATGTATGCATATGGTAAAAATGACATCAACCTTAGAATAGTCTTGCAGTAATACTGGACACTAAGTGGTCCGACATTGGGATAAGTAATACTATTGTAAATTATTCTTAAAGTGTCTATGTATTTATATATTCATAGTCGTTGGTTTTGGAATACGGTCGAATTCCTATAACCTAGAATACTAGCATATGTCGTATATTAGAATTGGAGTTCCAATGGTTTAACCCGATGTACCATAAATTTTGGAAACTCGTATAGACGTGTGGGTATTGGTTGGACCAAATAATGAATGACTCGCATGTGATTCCTAATAGTTGGAAGTACACACAACCGTCAATAGGAATCTCCTCGAGTCGAGTAGCATATGTAATCCTTTGACTATATGATAACATTGATTTTGTGTGAGATTCTCTACACTTTGATGCCATGTATGTCAGAAAATTTTCATGGTATGGCCTCTAGATGTTCGTTGGGTGTGGTCCGATGCACTCATAATCAAGTACGAAGCAAGATAGAATCTGTCGGCCCGTATGTGTACCATAAAGGGGTTTAGGTATCAATGTGAGTAAAGTCACAATTATTAAAACTTTGGCCAAAGTCAATCACTTAGGGTGGATCGCATCAGTTATGAAGAATCGTGGACATCTCGACATGAGATGTGCGCCTCAGAAACTTGACGGTGTATTCTATGTTTCCTAAGCACAACCCGAATAGCCTACGACGGAGGGATTATTAAACATATGTGATGACCTCGACTTGTATAGTTCAGAAAGGTCATTCGTGTTCTTCGCGAATTCGGAGGTGGCTGAATTGCGCACATATTAGCTAGGCTTATATGACGAACGTGTCTGAACTTAGAGAGTCTCAATATGAAGTGTACTCGTTAAGTACTTGAGTAGCCGATTAATTTTGATAAAAGATAATATTCGATATTATAATTATCAAGTAAGATAATCAAGTGTTATTGGATAACATTGATTATTTACTTTGACCTAATTGAATTAATTTGATTAATTCAATAATTACTCAAGGGCTTAATTGTAAAATCATAATTATCTCTACCATTTAAGGATATTATGGTAATTGTAAGTATGTAATAATATGTGATTTTGGCTTGATTTAATTGGATTAAATCAAAGTGGCAAACATTGAACTAATATATTTCCTAATCTTTATCTTGATTTAATTGGATTAAATTAAAGTGGTAGAAAATGGAGATTAGTCACACCTAATTATACATATTTGAACAAATTAGATTAAGACAATGGAGATTAAAAATTATCTGAGTTTTGCTATAAATAGCATGTTTTATGAAGGTTTTAAACAAGTTTGGGAAAGGTAAATACAAGTAAGAATTAGAGAAATTATCTTAAGTTAGAGTGTTTAGAGAAGTTTTGTGAGATCTCTACAATATTTCAATTAGAAGAAATCAAAATTGGATCTTGGAGTAAAGCTTGCTAGTATTGGAATCAAGATTGGATCTTGGAGTCAAGCTTGTTAACTTTGGATTTTCTCTACAATATTTCAATAAGAAGAAGTAGATTGGATCTTTGAATCAATCTTGCTAGGTAAGTTGAGTTTTCATTAGTGAGACATATAGTGATGAATTATGTATTAGATACATAATAACATAGCTTGATGTTTAAATTAGGCTAATTAATTGTGTTAGGTTGCTTTGGAAGTATGAACACAATATACTTGTAATTGGGTCAAAATGTTTATGTTAAACATAGACATAAAATTAGAGTTTGGAACTCTAGATGACAGCTTAGAGTTATGGCTACCATTCTAGAATCACTTGACCACCTTTGGGTAACCTAGAATTTTTCACGAGTCACATCATTGTGAGATTCTAATTTGATTTGTGTTTTGGATTCAAAATTTACGTAAGTGCATATTTAGAATAAATTTATGTTTTTGTAAAAATATTTGATATTTTGAAAAACTTAATTTTTGTTCTATAACATGTGTTGATATTGGTTTTGATGTTAAAATAAATTTTGGGTGTTTTGAAAGTGTTTAGGGAAGGTTAGAAACATAAGGTTAAAAACTCTGATTCCTTCAGTTCTCTTTTTCCAGAGAGCTGAAGGCAAAGCTTAAGTAATATTGAAATAAAAAAAATGGAATGCGCACAATGGGCGCATGCACTGTAGCGCGCAGTGCGCCCACAGTGCCTGCACAGTGCACGCGCTCGCGCACTGTGAGCACTCAAACTTGTTTTTTTTCATTTTTGAGTTTTCAAACTCCGATTCAGCCCCGATTTTTTCTTATACACTCGTAATGGAATATAGTATTTCATTAAATATTTTAAAATTACACCCATATATGATATCCATGGGTTAGACCCACTTCCGCTACGCGGGGCTCCGATCCGACCCTAAGGGTTCCACATCTGCTCCAACATTGGGTTAGTTAAATTTATTTACTTTTTAAATTTATGTTTTAGCTTGCATTACATGTTTAGGTTGCTGATATACATGTATTAATTTGACTGAAAAATGTGACTTCTTCTGGGTAATCTATTAAAATTTCATGTTTATTATTTTTTTCACCATTTTATTATTTTTTTCTTTCTGAAAAATTTGATAAATGGGCAACTTGTGAGTGATGATAGTGTTACTATCTTTTTTTTTATAGCTATCAAAGATGGATGCTACTGATGGTAGTCACGTTACTTTTAAGTTATATCAGGTTCATAAAAATATGTACAATATGTGGGACCATTATGAGTGTTTAACTAATTTAGATACCGAAATATGTGACCATACAAATTACAACTATTGCAGAAATATTTTATCATACAAAGTAACATGAGGTACATCTTCGATGAAAAAATATCTTAAAAAAATTCCTCTGTTATCCTCACAACGTAGATAAGAAGTACAAATAAATTTCAAGCAAGCCATGTGGTAGCAATGAACCTAATACTCTTACAACATGAAAATTTGATCAAGAGTATTGTAGGATTATACTTGCTAGGTGTACTATAAAAGATGAGTTACCTTTTATTACAGTAGAGCGTAATGATTTTAGGGAGTTTGCGCATGCTTTACAACCTCGGTTTAAATTTATGTCTCGCTTGACTATTGTTAGAGATTGCATGAAAGTGTATGTTAGTAAGAAAACTAGCTTGCGAGAATGCTTAAAATCCATAAATATAAGAATCGCTTTAGCAACATATATTTGGACTTCTATAAACTCTAAGTTATTTATAACTCATAGCTCATTTTATTGATAATGATTGGAAGTTGTACAAAAGAATTTTGAGTTTTGTGAAATGCCTAGTCATAAACGGAAAGATATAAGAAAAATGGTAGAAGTATGCATTCAAGAATGGGGTATTAATGACAATGTGTCTACGATTACGGTAGACAATGCTAATTCTAATGATGTTGCAATTACATATTTGAAAGGTAGACTTTCAAACTTAGTTATGGGTTGATACCTTCTCCATACGAGATGTGTTGCTTGTATTTTGAACTTGATTGTGAAGGATGGGGTTGTTGAAATTAAACAATTTATTAGTCGAATTCATAGTGTAGTTAGATAAAGTGTGTGTTGACAGAGAATATCCAGTAGTTGTAAAGTTTAACTTGATGTTTCAACTAAGTGGAACTAGGGATGGCAAAATCCGGATCCGGATCCGGCCGGACCTGAACTTGGATCCGGAAGTATTTTCATTGCCCCAGGTCCGGACCCGGACTGGGGTAAATATACACTGGTCTGGATACCCGTTTTTTATTTTATTTTTTTTAAATTTTTTATTGTATTATTGTATATTTATATTTGTATTTTGACAATTTTATTACTTTTATTTCAATTATTTTATTTTTTAATTATATTCTATTATATTTTTATTTATATTATTTTATTATATTCTAATTTATTATATTTATTTATTTTTTTCCGGATCCGGATTCGTCTGGGTCCTAATTTATTAAACTCAGGTCCAGATATTTTAATTACGAACCCGGATCTTCCGAGTAAATCAAACACCCCTAGGTGAAACTCCACTTACCTAATGCTAGAGACAACTCTTGTATTTCAAAAAATATTTGATAAGATAGATGATGAGGATGTTGCCTATAGAACGAAAGTTGAGAGTGATGATGGTGTTCCCACTTGGGAAGATTGGGAAAATACCAAAGTTTTGGCAAGAATTTTAATATAAAATTCTGCATTGCTACAAAAAAGTTATCATGATTTTTATATGTCACATCTAATGGTCATGTTCATGATATTTTTGGCATCCTCTCTTGCATGAATGAATGGGAAAACGAGTTATATCCTTATGTTAAAAGTATGTGGCGTAAAATGAAGGAAAAGTTTGATAAGTATTATGGAAATGTTGATAAGACAAACTTTATAGTTTTAATAGCAGTTGTGTTGGATCCTAAATATAAGATGTATATGGCTAAATTTTTTTATAAGATACTTTTTGGTAATGATGGTACAAAAGTTACGGAAAAATATGAAAACTTGAAAGGTATTTTGCAACTTTTATTTGAGTTTTATAAAATTGGTAACATAAGTTATGAAGCAAGTGCAAGTCATTTATCTAAAACCTTATAGATTATTATGAAAGAGCGTGGTTGTGTTGGTGGTAATGATGATGACATATATATTCAAGATGAATTGATGGGGTTTATAAGTGATGAACAAGATATTGATCCTAAATCAGAGTTATAAAAGTATTTTAAAGAAACTTGTGAAGATGGTGGGAAAGATCTTGATATCTTAGGTTGGTGGAAGATTAAAAGATTCAAGTACACGATTCTTTCTCAAATTACAAGAGATATGTTGGTGATTCATGTATCCATTGTAGATTCAGAGTCGATTTTCAGTACATCTGGTCGTGTTCTTGATCCATTTCGAAGTTGTTTAACTCCAAAGATTATGCAATCATTGATATGTACTCAAGAATGATTAAGGGCTCCGCCAACACCAATAAATATTGAGGAATTAATGGAAGATGCATAAAAATATGATGCAGGTAAGGCGAAATGTTAAAATTATATAATTTCAATTTTATTCATGTTACTTAGAATTTATTTTTTAATTAACTAGCGAGTATTTTATATTTGTAACATAATTGAGTGGGTTGACGACTGTAGATGATAATGATATTGTTTATAGTGATATCAATGCTGATACGGATGATGAAATTTGATAAGTGAGTCATTTATGTTCATGATAATGTATCTGTTTGTTATTATTACTGTTTGTTACTTATGTAGTTTTTATTTGCTGCTGTAGTTTCTATATTTGTTTGGGCTGTTGTTTGCTGCTATAATGTTGTTGTGTTTTTGTGATATTTGTTGTTTTACTGCTGTAATGTAGATGATATTTGTTGTTGTAATGTTGATAATGATACCAATGTAGATGATGTTGTTGTCTATTGGGTTGATGTTTTTGGCGTTGTCTAGTATTATAATTTGTTGTTTGCTATGTGCTGCTGTTGTTGTTTGCTATGTGTTGATGTTGTCTGTTGTTGTTTCTATTGTTTGTTGGAATGTGATGTTGGAACTGGAATGTGATGTTACTGTTTGCTCATTGCTGTTGGAACTAGAATGTGTTGCTGCTGTTTGCTCATTGCTATTAGAATTGGAATCTATTGCTGGAACATACAAGACTATTATGTATCGAGTCAAAAATATTATGCAATATGCAGTTTTATTTATTATTTTATTTCTGTATTGACAATAGATAAGAATATTATGTAATATTCAAGTGTGAGAAATAATTACATTTTGAAAGTTTGACAATAATAAATAAATATGATAAATAGGACCGGACTGGAACTGGACCGGAACAAGATCGAAATCGAATTGGAATCGATTAATAGGACACCCTATTTAATTTGGTAGGCTCGGATTCCATTTAGTTAGGAACCGATTTTTTTTGGGTAGGTTCTGATTTCACACGGAATCGGAATCGAAATCGATTTCGATCACTTCTAAATATTACGGTATCATGTGGAATTGAAGATGTACATACAATAATTAAAAAAAATCACATCATTAAATTTTCTGCCATTCTAAAATTTAAAAATTCTCACTTCTCTAAAATTTAAAAATTTCCCAAATCTCTACAATTTTAAAATTTTCCACCTCTCTAAAATTTTAATATTTTCCTTTTTTTTTTAATTTTAAAATCATTAGCGACGGAATAGCTACAATTTTTCCGTCGCTATTTGACTGTTTTCTTGTAGTGAATTTAGTAGCCTAGCTACCATATATTTAATTTAATCATACTTATGCACATCATACTGTAATAAGTATACAAAATGTCCAGACTCCAAAGATTTAAAATATATATTAGGAAACAAGATGTGGCAAACCTTGTAAATGTTATGGTTGGTGCTCTAAGCACCAATTCTGATCATATTTTTGTTTGATTCATGAATACGAGCAATACTTTTTTTTCCATAATGTTACTAATTTAAATGGTAGCATCTCTTATCTTTTATATACGTATTCGATCTAATTTCGATTAGATTGAAACAAAATATGATTTAGTGATATGTATATATTTTAGACAAAGATCCCAGGATTTACAACGTAGTGCGCAGTTACAACATAGTTTGTAATTGACATTGGGAAGTGTCACTATTCATGAATACGAGCAATACTTTTTTCCATAATATTACTAATTTAAATTGTAGCACCTCTTGTCTTTTATAAACGTATTCGATCTAATTTCGATTAGATTGAAACTAAATCCGGTTTAGTGATATGTATATATATTAGCAAAGACCCTAGGGTTTACAACGTAGTGCACAGTTACAACATAGCGCACAGTTACAACATAGCTTGTAATTGACATTGGGAAATGTCACTATAAGTTGTATATCCTTAAATTAAGTTCCTGGTCAAGATTTACTGACACGGATCAGTTAGTAAAATTCGCTGAGACCGGTACATGTCGTATTGATGAGTGATAAATGTATCACTATTTCCCACTCATTTAACTAATATTTTGTATAGTTTCTTGAGTTTTGTGAATATTTTGATGTTTTTTGTGTTATTTTGTAGATAAATAAAGTTTCAGGACATTCTGGAGGTGATTTGGAGCAAAACTGTGAAAATTGGCAAAAAAAATGCCATTTTTGTAATTTTGCGCTTCGCGACGCCCAAACCCTTGGCGTCGCGACGCCTAACGTACACCAAGCTGCTGCTAACGTGCGCCGGGTCCACAGGTTAGAGTATGCCAAGTTTGACTTTGCTAACGTGCGTCGTGCCACATGTCATCATCACAAGCGATCTGCTAACGTGCGCCGCATGACACGTGTCAAAAATTCAACGAGCCGACTTCAGCCAGCCGCCTTGCCACGTGTCAAAAATTCAACGAGCTGAAATTTTTCAGCCGCCCTGCCACGTGTCTGGTTAAATGCCAAGCAACCAATAAGGTCGTGCCACGTCATAACGTAGCGACGCCAAAGCCCTTGGTGTCGCGACGCCCAAGGTCTACCGGGGCCTATAAATTCAGCTTCAAAATTCAGTTTCAAATGTACCTTTTCCTTGAAATCCTCTGATGTAAATATGGATTTTTCTTCTTAATTTCTTTTAATTTCAGTTTTGTAGTTAATTTTAATTAAGTTCTGAAATAGTAATAGTAATTCTATTTTTTGAATAGTAATTTTATTTTTACTTTTTACCGTTTTACTATGCGAGGGTAACTTCTCCATGCTAAGGTGAAAAGGTAATTCTTTTACTATTGCTATTTAGATTAATCTCCCTAAAATATAATATATAAACTATTTAAAACCTGACTAAATGAGGATACCGCCATACTGGTCGGTTGGTTATTCAATTTAAATTGGTTAAACCTGACTTAATGAGGATACCGCCATACTCGACGGTTGGTTTAAGTTTATATTTATGTTCCGCCTTATGGCTGGTATATTTGAATTTGACTTAATCAGGATACCGCCATTCCGGACGGTTGATTTAAAATATCACAAGAATATATATTATATTATGGGAGATATCTAAATAGTAAATAGTAGAAGTTAATTCCTTTTACCTTAGCATTTCTTTTTATTACTTTTCAGTAATTTCATTTTATGTCTTTTAAGTTTATATCAGCTTTAGTTATGTGTTGTAACTAAATTAAATATCTAGGGTTGTGATAAAATCTAATATCACCGGTTTATAAGAGGTTATTTTATAGTTTGGATAATTTAAAGGTTTACTTATTAAGTCTTAAGCTTAATGCTTCTTGTTGTCTGATCACCAATAACATTGATATGGTAAATCTAAAATGAACTAGACATAGAGATTTTAGGTTTCAACCTTAGACTTAAAAGCCCACGATCTTCTTTGAGGATAGATAACCCTTTAATAGATTTCCTTACAGGATAGACATATACCTGTCGGGCGGGGGTAGTCATAATTGGAACTTAAACTTAATGAATCAAGATAATTTAATTGGCATAGACATATGATTCAATTGGATTAAACTGGGTATTTGTGTCTGACCATCGACAGATGCTTTCACATAAATTCGTGTTCCAGGTTAGTAATCTGATTTATTACACAAACATAAAATAATCACTTCATCTTTTAAAAATATATTAGAATGACTCACAACCCTAGATTCTTTGTGTCTTTTATTTTCCTTAGTATTTTCTTTTGTCTTTTTATTTATTTAGCAAATCTACAATCAACCAAATCAATCAAGCAATCAATTCCCTTCTCCCTCAATTAGATATTTGTAAATAAATAGTATCAACAATTAATAACAATAGTAGGAATTAAGTCCTCGTGGGATCGATATTTTTATACTACTTGAACGATACGTGCGCTTGCGTTATACGTGTGTGTTTACGCCGGTCACGTATATCGGATTTGGTTCGATGCTTTATCCCAATGAACCATGAGGATTGAGAGATTCTTATAGACGTGTAGGTGTTTATTTGATAAACACTGAACGACTCACCGAAGATTTCCTAATAGATGGTACACCAACGTCAATAGGAATCTTCTCGGGTTGAGTAGCATAGTGATTCTTTGACTTGAGATACCACTGTGGATATATGAGTTATCCTCCACACTTAGATGGCAGTCACGTCACCGATCTATTTAGATCAGACCTCCGCCTGTTCGTTGGGTGTGGACTCATGCTCATGATATCCTGTGAGTATCAAGAAAGGATTCGTCAGTTCTGTATACAGAGCATAAGTAGTCTATAATTGATTAACAATCTGTTAAATCTATGGCCATAGTACACTTCGGAAGTGAGTTCTGAATGTTATTTAGAGATTGCTAATAGATACGTCGACGGGATTATTCCTATATAGATTTGACGTTTATATCTATATCTCTGGGATAATCCGGATACCTGTGACAGAGGGATTATACGTATGCAGTGACCTCGACCTGTATGATTCAGCGAGTTTATCTGTGGTCATCATAATTTATGGGTGGGTGAATTATGGACACAAAATTAGATTTCCTGATGGATATGCCTGAATCTAGAGAGTCTCACTAATGAAATATACTCGTAGAGCACTAAGGCAATTGTTATGAATAATACTGATTATTTATAACTCGTTTAATGGTTAAACGAAAAATACATGCAATCGGGACCTAACGGTCATTTCCGAATTAATGTGTATTTGTATTTAATACTTTATTTATTAAATACACATTAATAAAATATCAAATTGTGATTTTTGATATATAACATTAATATATGTATTTGAGATATTTATTGTAAATATAATACATATATTTAATATATTTATATTTATTATTTAATTGTTAAATAATTAAATTTATTTATAAAGTAAATATCTTTTTAACGATTTGCTTTCTTTAAAGCTTGGAAATGGCATGATCCCATTGGAACACATTTTAATTACTTTATGGATGATAATTGTTAACTTTATTAAAGTAATATGTGTGCCAATTGAAATTGAACAAAATTAAATAATTGTTATTTAATTTCTTGTTGTAAATTTCGACCATGGTGGGAATTGTATGACAAAAATTATTTTGTTTTCATTTTCCACATCAACAACAAGTTACCAAAAATATAACAAAGAGAGTTGAAAGCAAAGTTGGAAAACAAGAAGAAAAGCTTGAAAAATACTTGGATTTTATAAGTTTTTCTTAAACTTTCCAACTAAGAAATTATTTCTATCATGCTTAGCTTCAACATGTGTTGCTAGGATGTTGTCTCTACTCTTTTAGTTTGTGATTTAATGGTTTTAAACTTTTTTGAAAGATGAGCATGTATGATAATTAAAGTTTGCATGAAATTAGTTCATTAGCATACTTTAAACCATTTGATGGTGATATTGCCATTCTAAAGTTGCTTAGTCATAAAGCACTAGGGCAACGGTTATGAATAATACTGATTATTTATAACTCGTTTAACGGTTAAACGAAAAATACATGCAATCGGGACCTAACGATCATTTCCAAATTAATGTATATTTATATTTAATATTTGATTTTATTAAATACACATTAATTAAATATCAAATTGTGATATTTGACATATATAATTTATATATATATATATATATATATATATATATATATATATATATATATATATATGTATTTGAATATTTAATGTAAATATAATGCATATATTAGGATATTTGTATTTAATTATTTAAATGTTAAATAATTAAGTTAATTAAATAACAAATATCTTAAGTCATCATTTGATTTTTTAAAGCATGGAAATGGCATGCTACAATTGGAACATATTTTGTTTTGCTTTATTAAAGATAAAATGTTAACTTTATGTGGACTAATGAAAATACAACAAAACTAAAATAAGTGTTATTTGTTTTCTTTATTGTAAAAATCGGCCAAGATGGAAAATTGATACAAAATTATTTTTGTTTCATTTTTCAAACACTTACACAGTTTTACAAAATAATTACTAAGAAAAGGTTGAGAGAAAAGTGAAGGAAAATAGAAAAAACTCAATCAAAGCTTGGAATTTGTAAGTTTTTCTTAACTTTTTTCAACTAGAAAAATGTTTCCTTGTATCTAGGTTTCAATTTGTGATGCTTAGAATTTTCTCTACTCTTTTATGTATGTAATTACATGGTTGTAAACTTGTTTGAAAGATGAGCATGTGTGATAATTAAAGATTGAATGAAATTATTCATTTAGTAATCTTTAAGTCATTTGATGGTGATGTTGCCATTCTAGAGTTTTTTAGCCATTCATAAATGACCTAGAATTATTCTTGTGTTATTTCATGATGGTAAGACTTGATAGGTGTGATATTGGATTGATTAAAGTGTTGAATTTTATCAATTTAGTGTAAATTGAACAATTGGAGTAATTTGAGAAATTAGGGTTTTTAACCTAATCCAATTTTGGGGCTTTTCATATATGTTGCATATTCTGATTCATATATGATGTATATCAAATTTGGGAATAATTGGATTTGATCTTGACATGTTTTGAACATTTGAGGTTTAATCATAATTAATGAAAAAGTTGGGACCCTCTCGGTAATTTGAAGAAATTAAGGGGTTTGAGTTGCAAATTCTGTTTCCATATTTTGAACATGTTAAGAATCATTTTAGAAATGATTTGGAATCATCTAAAATTATATTTGACAATTTTAGGACTAAAATGTAAAATTTGTAAAGTGTATGGGCAATTCAGTATTTAATGATAAATCTGATTTTTCAGATAAAAATTCAGTTTTTATTTATTGAGTAATTAGAATAAATTAGTTTATTTTAATTGCCCAATAAAAATATTTATTGGAAATTATTTCGGATTGCAAATACGCGAAAACGGCGAAAAAAGGCATTACCGGGTAACGGCTGCCCAAATAGTGAACTGGGCACTGTTCGGGTAGCCCACGAACTGTCCAAATATTTTTGGGGCTGACCTGGGCAGTCCCCATGTGCATTGGTCGGTCGGTTTGGTCGGAAACGCGTTTTATGTTATTTTACGAAAAATGTTTTCGCAAAAAGTTTCGCGATGTTTCTATATTATTTATGTCGTTATATGATATCGAATAAATATGTTTATGTGAAATATGAATGAATTATTAATATTGGATATTAAATAATTTATTCGTAATTTTAAAAAATTTAAACTACGATTTCGCCCGAACATCGTTTCTTCCGCTGCGCCGCCATGATAAAACCCCCAACAAAATGGTATCAGAGCGAGTCTGGTCCTGGACACCCGATATGATTAGCCCTTTAAAATTCAATGTTTAATTTAATCATCACTTAATACATGCATGTGTTTATTTAATTTGATTAAATAAAGTAAAAAACATCTTTTGTTGGAAAATCCCCTTTTAAATAAGGTTTTTAGAAAGTGACTAGTATTATGAATACTTGTTTCTTCATCCGCCTTGTCAATATGGATGTAAATATTTTCATGATGTTATGGTTGTAATATGCCAAAGCTGTGCAGTTATGGTTGAAAGTAGTTCATTTACGCCGATATAACTTATATGATAAGAGACAAATTCAAGTGAAATTGGAAATCCTGAACATGCCAAAGCTGTCAGGACTAAATCGGTAACTTGAGTTTGTCATTGACAAGTTTAACCTTGATATGCCTCCTTGTGAACGTTCCAAAGCTATCATAATGAGAAACGATCAGGACTGAACCCAAGAGTCACAGTGAGTGTGATTGACAATGAGTTGTCTACCTAATGAATATAGGTAAGCGAGAACGTGCCAAAGCTGTGTGAGTCAAAATATATTCAGTGAGTGTGATTGAAAATGAGTTGTCTACATAATGAATATACGTAGGCGAGAACGTGCCAAAGATGTGAGTCGAAATATATTCATGGGGTCCGTTTCCCATTATGGAATTCAATTTAATTATTGAATTCTCGTTTCCGTTGGGGATTACGGTATTACGTAAAGTAGTGGGAGACACTGCTAGGTTAAAAATCCTTAACTTATGTGGTTTGTAATATTATGTAAATTGTCGCTCATATTGTTCCTTATTTAATTAGTTTGATATAATTAAACTTTTATCCACTGCATGCATATTATATATATGTTTTCTGACTTCAATTATGGTTGAAGATTTCTAGAATATGTTCTAGATTATAATAAATAATGATATAATCCTTCTAGACAGAATTGTTTCTTATGCAGTAAAGATTGACATGAATTGGTTCATGTCTCGAGATTCTTCACTGGCATTAAGAAAACCTCATTAGGTATTTGTTTTTCTAATAATGACGTTTCTTGGCTTTAGTGACATTCAGAGTTCACGTGTCAGACACTATTTGTTTTTCAATTAGTTGCAAATGTTGTAAATAATTTGAAAGTAAAGAAAGAAGATGCGTATAGTTGTGTATAGAAAATATTGATTTTCATAATACGACAACTGTAGATATTGGATATCATATCTCTCATCTAGTTATTTAAAATATTGTTGTATGATTGTTTCGATATTTGATGTCAGAACTTGCGACTATTTGATAGTTACTTGTTCTTTGTAAACAGTTGTTACATATTTTAAAACGACTAGTAGTGTCATTAACGAATATATGAGCATTAAGAAAAATATTCGGTTAAGTAAAAACTTAGAACATTATTTTATGAGATTTTATCACTTAAGTATTGGATGTTTATTCATATGGTAAAAGATGGTCTGATATGAGATCACACCACATATCATTATCCATTTAATGAATATTATATTCGGGAAGTTGAATATTGTATTCATGATATGATTAAATCTCATTTAACCAATGATTGTCATTGGATCACAGATTTGTTAAACTAATACATTGGATGCATGTAGTTTAATGAATCGTAAATTGCCTTAGATAGTTTTCTTTACTTCGTAACTCAGTTAATGATTTGTCATGACTTAGTTACGTGTTTCTAATAAAGAATATATTGAATGTATTGAATTGTTCAAGAACTTTCAATATGTTTATGATGAAACGCGGATAGAATATTTTGAATGGTTCAAAGATATTCTATTTGTAGTGTTGAAAACTATATCTTTAAAATTCATTGTGAATCTTTGAATTGTTCGAAGATGTTTGATATGATCAAACACATGAATTTAAGGCAATTAGTTCTAAAGTTATTTAATGAATGTGATTCTTACTCAATATTAAACTTCCACGATTCCATCTTGATGGAATTGGTCAGTGGGAGTAATTGAATCTTATATGATTTGATTCGTTGATATTGAGTGTTACCGAATTAGTTTTCAATACTTTTTTGGGTTATGCTCCAGTTACACTAATTCATCCTTTTAATTAAGGTTGCATTTGTTTCTACGGTTACATATATGATATGTATAGGTCGAAAATTCGAATGTTGAAAAGTTTAAGATTTGAAACTTTCTTTTGTATAATTGTTATATAATTGAAAGTACTTGCACCTCGGAGGTACAAGAAAGGTTTATCATTTATTCTATTTAATGGAATATTATATTCTATTTGATAGAATATCTTTTCTACGATACCGAGTAACAGAATTGTTCTATTACTTTGTGTTTAACATTGGATGTTGACAATTGCAGAAAAGACTTGAATTATTGAAGTCAAATGTGAGAATGATAAACTATAAGTGGAACTACATAATTAATAAGATGAAAAGACCCTTAGACAACTTCCGTATAAGTCTAATAGGATGTCAGAATGATTTACAAAGTATTTGATACTTAATGATTCTGTTGTTTTCTTATCGAAGAAAATTATCCTATAATTTATAGTGGGAGCGATATTTGATATCGATTTCGGAACTTAGCATTGAACCATAGATCTAAAATTATTCATAGCTTACTACGATCAAGTTTTGAACTTGATTAAGCTTTCGTTATGAATAGTTCATAATATGTGCAAATTATTTGCGCAGCGAAAGCGAAGTGAACTTGTAAATGTTCGACCTTTATAGTATGACAATAAGAAAAGTTATACTCAGTGATCTATTGTAGATTCTGAGAAAACTTATCTCTAGTCGCACTAATCGAATGATTAAGGATCTGTTGGTTTTAAATTGATATTAAACTTTGTATTTTGGCTAAAGAATGCAAAATGGAGTTATTGAGTGATTTCTTCAAATGAGAGATTCATCGTGATTTCTTTGTTTGAAGAGTTCATTCTAGAATGGCCCTAGAGTTTGTATCCTGCTGAGATCACAGTTTGATATACTGCTTATAGAGCTTATTGTAGACTCATGTGAGCTTTCCAAAAATCTGTGTTCTCTAATTTTGATACAGTGGGATTGTCTGATTTTATCAAAGCATATAGAATACATTTTTGATAGTAGGGTCAGTGGGAGCGTACAAATTTCTTTCTAAGTGTTATATATCCTAACTACATTATCATTATTAAAGTAATAATGAGATGTTGGTGAAGTAAAACGTTTACTTAAGTCTTCTTTTCTCCGTGTAAGCAGTGAGAGTTGTCTCTGATATATTTGATATAAAGTTTTATATATGATATAAAACTAAGAGACTTATGAGATACTCCCATTAGTCGCATATTAGATATGATCTAATAAAGGACACAGTAAGACTATCTGTATGACAGTTAGTATAATTGTTTGACAGTTAATGTGTCTTTTATATATATAGTATTCATCTTTCGTAAAGGATGATTCCTTTGTCGAAAGAAAGATTGATTGTAATGTCTAGTCAATCTTATGCATCATAGGATGATAGCGTAATGAATACTATATTATGTGCGATTAAAGATATCAATTTAATCGTAATTATTACAAGTTATTTTGATATACAATAGACCATATGATGTGTCTTGAAACATGTTCTTTGTGATCTCTGAGACATTAAGAATGAGTTTCTTATTCATGGAGAATTTAGTCTGCAACTATAAGGTCAGATTAGTTTTGATCCTAATTATGACATTAGATGGTCTATGTCATATAAAGTCAGAAAAGATGCAGTGGGAGTGTCACTGTTGATTCTGCTAATCTAGTGGAATCAGCTGTAACTTATGAAGTATTGACTTATGAAGTTGCATAATGACCCTATAGATTAGAAGTTTTCATCTTAGTGTAGTGCTTGCGATTGACTTATAGTATTTAGATTTGATATCTAAATACATAGACAACTCAGTAGCTATAGCACAATACTGATATATCGTCGGAGTCATATTGATGTAGAATTTAGTTTCTGCAAAATATGAATGATGCTACCTAAGGAAAACGATTGAGTTTGTTGGGCAGACTCAATTTGTTAAAGCGGGCTTACTTGTTGTTGCCTATCTTTTGAGTGCAAGGTGAGCTCTTAAGGGCCATGAGTGTGCGATACACATTAAGATGTGTATAAGATACCGTGGATTGGCACTAGAGCAATTGGGAGAAATTGTTAGGGTTGGTGCTCAGAGTGCCAATCCGGATCGTATTTATGTCCGATTCATGAATACAAGCAATTCGTTTTTCCATAATATTACTAATTTAATGGTAGCACCCTTATTTTTTATACACGCATTCGATCTAATTACGATTAGATATCTGATTATGATTATATCGGAACTAAATCTGGTTTAGTGATATGTGTATATTAGATAAAAATCCTAGGATTTACAATATAGTGCGCATTTAAAACGCAGTTTGTAATTGACATTGGGAAGCGCACTATAAGATGTATATCCTTAAATAAAGTTCATGGTCAAGATTTACTAACACGGGTCGGTTCGTAAAATTCGCTGAGACCAGTACATGTCGTATATCGTGACTTGGTCTGATGGTTTATCCCAATGAACCATGAGTCTTGGGAGACTCGTATAGACATGTAGGTGTTTATTTGATAAGCACTGAACGACTCACTGAAGATTTCCTAATATATGGTACACCAACATCAATATGAATCTTCTCGAGTTGAGCGAGCATAGTGGTCCTTCAATTTGAGATACCACAATGGGATATATGAGTTATCCTCCACATTTTGATGACAGTCACGTCACCGATCTATTTAGATCAGACCTCCGTCTGTTCTTTGGGTGTGGACTGATGCTCATGATATCCAGTGCGTATCAAGATAGGATCCTTCAGTCCTGTGTACAGGGCATAGGCATCCTCACATGTTTACGATCTAGTAAATCCATGGCCGTGGTATAACTTCAGAAATTAGTTCTGAATGTTATTTAGAGATTGTAAATTGAAAGTCGACTATATTATACCAAACTGATTTGACGTTCTCATCTATATCCCAGGTATAATATGGATAGTCTGTGACGGAGGGATTATACGTATGCAATGACCTCGACTTGCATAGTTTAGCGAGATTATCTGTGGTCGTCATAATCCATGAGTGGATGGATTATGGACACGAAATGGATTTCGTGACGGATAAACCTAAACTTAGAGAGTCCCACAATATGAAGTGTACTTGTTGAGAACTTGGGCAACGCGATATAAATAATACAGATTATTCATAATACTTAATCGGATTAAATGAGTTAATTCGAATTGTCTAATCAGTTAAACGATAACACATACATAGGGGCAATTTTAGTCAATCGTAATTAATTACTGTGTTTGTATTTGATACATAATACGATTAGATACACATTAATTAATCGTCAAAAGAGATTTTGACACACGCCATAAATTGTTATTTATTATAAATAAAATACATATATAATAATAATATATTAATTGATTATTTGGATATTTAATTGTTAAATATTTAAATGATTAATTAATAAACTTTTTCCATAAATGTTATGAAATTTTGTTCAATTATTATGGTTCAATGGCATGACTTTAATAAGCTTAGATGTTCAAATTTGACTTGTCCACCTTTGAGCTTATCTTGTTTGCCCTTTTAATTTAATGAAATTAAAAATATAAAATTCCATAATTACCCTCAAAAAGTCGGTCTCTTCTTTGTTAAAAATGAGAAAAATTTTCTTCTTCATTTGAGAACCACAATGGCCGAAAATCTTCAAAAAAAATGAGTTTCCAAAATGGTTTGAAGAATCCATGGAAAATTGAAGGAAAATCAAAGAAAAAGCTAAGAATTTAGGGGATTTAAGGTAAGCCTTCAAAATCTTAAGCTTGGAAATTTGATTTCTTGTTTCTTGATGATTTAGAAATATTCTAGGGTTCCTTAAAATTCTGAAAATTAGGGCTTTGTGGTTTGTTGGATGAATTGGAAGAGATTGAAGCATGTGTGAAGTGTATTGGAAGGAATTATTGTAATTAGTTTCCAATTTGATCATTAGATGATGAGTTTCTATTCTAGAGTGTTATGACCACTCTTTTGGCACCTAGAATTGTTCTTGGGTTGTTCATGTGTGGTGACTTTGGTTGGTGTTATGATTAATTAGATTAATCTTGAAAAATTTGGATTTAAAGCATGAAAATTGTTATTTTTGGTTTATGGATGAGATTATAGAAAACTGGAAATTTTGTGATGAATTTGATGTCATATGAATGTAATAGATGTTTTTTGGGAGTTGGAACAATTGCCGGAAAGTGTTCCGAGTTGAAAAAAGCGAAAACGGCCATAAACGGCATTACCATGTGACTTTTGAGTCAACCGGCTGACAGCTGCCCAAACAGTGAATCTGTCAATGTTTGGGCAGCCCATGAACTGCCCTGACACTATTGGGGCTGACATGGGCAGTCCCTATAAGTATCGGGTGGTCGGTTCAGTTAAAAACGTATTTTGCGTCATTTTACGGAAAACGATTTTTATAAAAGTTTCGCGACGTTTCAACCTTATTTATGACGAAATTTGATATTGAATAAATAGTTTTAGGTGAAATATGAATAAATTATTCATATTGGATATTGAATAATTTATTCGGTAATTTGAAAAAGTTTTAAATTACGATTTCGCCCGAATCGCGCTTCCGCTGCGCCCATCGCCCAAAAACCCCCAACAAAAATAGTATCAGAGCGGGTCTGATTCTTCATCCTTTACATTACTCATGCTTGATATTTGATATATAATCCAATTTTAATGTTCGCACATGCTTGGAATCTATATATGTTTCTTTACTTTTTGGTTCTACACTAACGGAAATGTAACTGAAATTTAATAGTTAAATTGTGTTATGTTTTCTAAGGTAGAATTGAAATGTTTAGAAAATGATTTAGATTAAAATTCTGCATTTGATGTAGATTATAACTTCCAGAGGAAAATCTCCGCTTTTAAATATGGCTGTAAAGTAACATGTATTGGATACATGTTTCTTGGTCCGTCTTGTCAGTACGGTTTATGGGTATCTTTCTATAGCTGCATCTGAGATCGTGCCAAAGCTGTGAGGGTGTATGTTATATGATTATTATTCTTACCGATTGTATATTGATACTAGACAAATTCAAGTGAAAGTGGAAATCCTGAACGTGCCAAAGCTGTCAGGACTACATCAGTAGCTTGAGTTTTTCATTGACAAATGAAGCCTTGATACGCCTCCTTGTGAACGTGCCAAAGCTTTCATAACGAGAAACGGTCAGGACTAAAACCAGGAGTCACTGGTGAGTGATTGACAAATAGTTGTCTACCTAATGAATATACGTAGGCGAGATCGTGTCAAAGCTGTGAGTCGAAATATATTCATGGGATCCTACTCTCACTAGAATTCGATTTAATTATCGAATTCTCGTTGTTCGTTGGGGATTACGTAAAGTAGTGGGAAATAATGTTAGGTTAAAAATCCATAACTAAGGCAATGCGTAATTTTATGGAAAATTATGCTTCGTTTTCTTTTTATTTTCAATATTGATTATAGATTTATAATTTTAATCCACTGCATTATATTTCTTATATATATTTTTTCTGACTTTACTTATGGTTGCGTAGTTCTAGAATAGGTTCTAGAAAGACAGTAGACTTAGATATTGTTAGATTAGTTCAAATCATCAGGAACTGTTGTTCCGTTTTTCTTGAAAATCAAGATGGTTTGTGACTTAGTTACTAAGTCACGATTAGGTAATCTAAATAGATATCTTTTAAGGATATAATTGTCTAGAGAGAATATTTTCTTATGCAGTAAGAATTGACTTGAATTAGTTCATGTCTCGAGATTCTTGACTGACATTAAGAAAACCCCATTAGATATTTGTTTATCTTATAATGACGTTTCTTGGCTTTAATGACTTTTAGAAGTCACGTGTCTGACACAATTTGCTAATCAATCATTTGCAATTGTTGTGAATAATTGAACGTAAATTATAAAGCTTAAGAAATGAGATATTGTAACATCCCGCCTAAGCCAGGATGTTACCGGCAGGAGACAGGCTAGTCCTGCCTCCATAAGCCTCTGGTTCTAACGAAATTTCTGCATGATATATGCAGAACACCATGCAACCTGGCTTATAGCCAGAACTCTGGGACAACCTGTTTATGCAATCTCAGAATATATGCAATGTAATGCAACCTATAGGGCCCAAACACATAATATGATAATGAAATGATGAACTCAAGACATAATACAATTGGGCTCCATGCCCAAAAATGTGTATGAACAAAAACTTTTACAACTTAACCTATACACACTTGAACTCATTATAACTATACTTATATTCCCAAGACTTGGTGACTGGCTGACTGCATCCCTGCTATTTGGGTCCTCAAAATCTGAAGTGTTTGGTCGACCGATCAGGTCACCAACCTGTAAAACTCAAACACTGTTTGATAGTGATTCATAAGACTCGGTAAGTAACTATGCTCCTACCTTGAGCGACAAACACACAAAGTTTGAATTTTATTTCGGTATTAACCTGGGCTGTCTATGTGACCATGCAAATATTTCCAGAGTCTGAATTAACTATATAACTTTTATCCATTTTATAAACATATTACTTGCTACCAATCCATCTATCTCTGCATACATATATTTTAAATCTTGTTCCCTATTTACATTCCAACATCCATAACTTAAACAACAAGTTTCTACATCCTTAACAACTAAGTCAAGTCTCATCACGTTTTCGTTGTGTTACTTTGATATCTCAATACTTACTTACTCACTCTTTGCTAATCTAGTTCGACCATTTATTATAATTATCTTTCTTTTATTTCATTGAAATATTATCAAATCAATATTATAAAATATTCTTTGTATCAAACATTCATCACACTATCATCAATCATGTATACATGTATATGAAATAATGTTATCATGCACTAGTATTCACAAAAGGTCACTCTTATGTAACTTACAATTCATACAAACATCAATCATGTATACATATAAATGTAATAATGCTATCATGCATTAATATCAACTATATGCAACTCAAATGATTACTAGAATATATGACTTATATGCATAACTTATAAACTATACTCTTCTTTAACATGCCATGCTTTTTATAAAATACTTCTTGAAAACCTTTTCTGAAAAGCTCTTTTCTGAAAACTTCTTTCTGAAAACTCTTTGCTGAAATCTCTATTTTACTTTTTCTTTCTAGAAAAGCTCTTTGAAAACTGTATCTGAAATCTTTGTCTGAAATCTGTATCTATGTCTGAAAAACTTGACGTAAGAGGGCGTTACGTATCGTCTTCCCCCCATACGCCTAACTGTAGCCAGAAGTGCAAATCCATGACTTTGGGGCGTTACGTATCGTCGTCCCCCAAAACATGCCACTACTGTCTCTGAAACTGGTGGTACTCTACGCCCAGGAAAACGACTCAACTGGACATGTCCGGGAAATACTCAATCAGGTCTCTGAAACTGGTGGTGCCCTACGTCCAGGAAAACGACTCAACTAGACGTAGCCACAAACTAGAACTGGGGGTGCGGATCTATGCTACCACCCAAGCTCTGAAACTAGGGTCCAGGTACACGAACCTAAGTCGTCATTCTGTCCCTGAACTAGCAATGTGCACAGGCTCATCTGTATCCGTCAATTCCATAGTATTAAGCTAGGATGGGTTTTTACCCCACTCCCAAGGAAAATCTATAAAACATCACTTTTTTAATAAAAAAAAAAAACATCCGAAACTTTTCTTAAAACACTCTTGAATTTCAAATCATTCCTAACTTTAACTCAATTTTCTAAAAATCATAACACACACATATGCATACTCATTTCTTATGCTTTCACTTATCATAACCATACTTTATTATATGATTATCTCATATTATCATATATGTTCATACATTCCTACAAATTAATGATATATGTATCATATTCCTTATATGCTTTCGTCATACATGCTCAAATTACAAACTCTTCAACTTCCTTATCATATTAGATTTCCAAATCATAGATACACACACACGAAAAATCAGGATTAAAAATATATATATATATATATATATATATATATATATATATATATATATATATATAATATATATATATATATATATATACATACACTATCATACACACTTCTAATTAAACACATAACATCTTCAACTTCTTTTCAGACTATTTGTACTACATCAAGACTTTATAGTACACCGAACAACTCATTCAATTGCTCGAACAATCATACTTTACTCAAGTCTCTTATTAACAATTAGTTCATCATATAACTTTACTTAATCATTTTCGAAATGATAAATCTATACATAACTAATTCAGTTAACATATTCTCAATTTATTAATTATATTCAATTACAATGTTCGTTCTTGCTTTTTGATTTCATCTTTCTGTCTTTCTTTTCTTTAAATCATTTTCCTTACACCCCGGTTAAAACCAACTCTACTGCCCCTACTGCTCATTGTTACTGTTACTCCATTTTCGAACTATATGTACATATTTATTTAGATTTCCAAGTTTCATTCATACTCCATGTTCCAGACTGTCAATAGCATTCACAGTTCAAATATAAAATAAATATAATACGAATCCAAAAACCCAAAAATACTAGGGTTACTGTCGATTCTTCCCCAAATTCTAATTTCTTTAATCATGTTAATCTCTTCTAATTTCATGCTAAATTACCAAGTCTAAATCATTCTTCATATTATTCTAGCTTCTTACTTTACCCAATTTTCGAAATTCATCATAAAACTTAAATAACAAAATCGATCAAACCCAAGGAAATCTTAGCCATAATGTATTTACCAATTGCATCTCTCTCTCTTGGTTTCTCTTTCTCGGTCCAGCCCCTCTCTTTCCCATCACCGCTTATGCTCTCTCCCTGCTCACGATTTCTGCTCAACATCACACTGGAGGCGGCGCTGGAAACTCGCCGGCGACGTTACATGGCTGAAGTTTTTCCCTCTTTCTTTCTTTCTCTCATGCTCTCTCTCGGGTTCTTCTCTCTTTTTTCTCTCTCTCGATCCTTCTTCTCTCTATGTTTCTTCTGCGTGTGTGCGAATTGCGTGTGTGTGTCTGATACGTGTGTATGTGTGTATTAAAAATGTGTGTGTGTTATATGTACACGTGTTTGAGAGTTAGTGATACATGTATGTGTGTGTTAAATAATATATAGTTTTATTAATACTAATGTGGAAATTCTCAATATAATCCCTCAAATTAATTTAATGAAAACTTATAATTAATTCCCTGAAAAGTCACCATTTTACTGTAAAAATAAACCACGCGCTCAGACGCGGCCTCACGCGCGAAAAATAAAATTCACGCTAACACCTTAAAATAACCCGGGATGTTACAGATATGTATAGTTGTGTATAAAAATATTGATTCTCACAATACGACAACTATAAGTATTGGATACCGGATCTCCCGTCTAGTTATTTAAAATAATGTTTAATAATTGTTTTGATATTTGATATCAGAACTTGTGACTATTGGAAAGTTACTTGTTCTATATAAACATTTGTTACATATTTTGTTATGACTAGTAGTGTCATTAATAAAAGATAAACATTAAGAAAAATATTCGGTAAAATAAATAACTTAGGACTGTGTTTTATGAGATTTTATCATAAAAGTATTAGATGCTTATTCCATATGGTAAATGTTGTCTGATACGAGATCACACCATATATCATTATCCATTTAATGAATATTGTATTCAGGATATGATTAAATCTCATTTAACCAATGATTGTCATTGGATCACATATTTGTTAAACTAATACATTGGATGCATGTAGTTTAATGAATCATAAATTGCCTTAGATAGTTTTCTTTACTTCGTAACTCAATTAATGATTTGTCATGACTTAGTTACGTGTTTCTAATAAAGAATATATTGAATGTATTGAATTGTTCAAGAACTTTCAATATGTTTCTGATGAAACGCGGATAGAATATTTTGAATGGTTCAAAGATATTCTATTTATAGTGTTGAAAACTATATCTTTAAAATTCATTGTGAATCTTTGAATTGTTCGAAGATATTTGATATGATCAAACACATGAATTTAAGGCAATTAGTTCTAAAGTTATTTAATGAATGTGATTCTTACTCAATATTAAACTTCCACGATTCCATCTTGATGGAATTGGTCAGTGGTGAGTAATTGAATCTTATATGATTTGATTCGTTGATATTGAGTGTTACCGAATTAGTTTTCAATACTTTTTTTGGTTATGCTCCAGTTACACTAATTCATCCTTTTAATTAAGGTTGCATTTGTTTCTACGGTTACATATATGATATGTATAGGTCGAAAATTCGAATGTTGAAAAGTTTAAGATTTGAAACTTTCTTTTGTATAATTGTTATATAATTGAAACTACTTGCACCTCGGAGGTACAAGAAAGGTTTATCATTTATTCTATTTAATGGAATATTATATTCTATTTGATAGAATATCTTTTCTACGATACCGAGTAACAGAATTGTTCTATTACTTTGTATTTAACATTGGATGTTGACAATTGCAGAAAAAACTTGACTTATTGAAGTCAAATGTGAGAATGATAAACTATAAGTGGAACTACATAATTAATAAGATGAAAAGACCCTTAGACAACTTCTGTATAAGTCTAATAGAATGTCAGAATGATTTACAAAGTATTTGATATTTAATGATTCTGTTGTTTTCTTATCGAAGAAAATTATCCTATAATTTATAGTGGGAGCGATATTTGATATCGATTTCGGAACTTAGCATTGAACTATAGATCTAAAATTATTCATAGCTTACTACGATCAAGTTTTGAACTTGATTAAGCTTTCGTTATGAATAGTTCATTATATGTGCAAATTATTTGCGCAGCGAAAACGAAGTGAGCTTGTAAAGGTTCGACCTTTATAGTATGACAATGAGAAAAGTTATACTCAGTGATCTATTGTAGATTCTGAGAAAACTTATCTCTAGTCGCACTAATCGAACGATTAAGGATCTGTTTGTTTTATATTGATATTAAACTTTGTATTTTGGCTAAAGAATGCAAAATGGAGTTCTTGAGTGATTTCTTCAAATGAGATATCCGTCGTGATTTCTTTGTTTGAAGAGTTCATTCTAGAATGGCTCTAGAGTTTGTATTCTGCTGAGATCACAGTTTGATATACTGCTTATAGAGCCTATTGTAGACTCATGTGAGCTTTCTGAAAAATGTGTTCTCTAATTTTGATACAATGAGATTGTCTGATTTTATCAAAGCATGGAGAATATATTTTTGATAGTAGGGTCAGTGGGAGCGTACAAATTTCTTTCTAAGTGTTATATATCCTAACTACATTATCATTATTAAAGTAATAATGAGATGTTAGTGAAGTAAAATGTTTACTTAAGTCTTCTTTTCTCCTGTAAGCAGTGAGAGTTGTCTCTGATATATTTGATATAAGGTTTTATATATGATATAAAACTAAGAGACTTATGAGATACTCTCATTAGTCGCATATTAGATATGATCTAATAAAGGACACAGTAAGACTATCTGTATGACAGTTAGTATAATTGTTTGACAGTTAATGTGTCTTTTATATATATAGTATTCATCTTTCGTACATGATGATTCTTTTGTCAAAAGAAAGATTGATTGTAATGTCTAGTCAATCTTATGCATCATATGATGATAGCGTAATGAATACTATATTATGTGCGATTAAAGATATCAATTTAATCGTAATTATTACAAGTTATTTTGATATACAATAGACCATATGATGTGTCTTGAAACATGTTCTTTGTGATCTCTGAGACATTAAGAACGAGTTTCTTATTCATGGAGAATTTAGTCTGCAACTATAAGGTCAAATTAGTTTTGATCCTAATTATGACATTAGATGGTCTATGTCATATAAAGTCAGAAAAGATGCAGTGGGAGTGTCACTGTTGATTCTGCTAATCTAGTGGAATCAGCTGCAACTTATGAAGTATTGACTTATGAAGTTGCATAATGACCCTATAGATTAGAAGTTTTCATATTAGTGTAGTGTTTGCGATTGACTTATAGTATTTGGATTTGATCTCTAAATACATAGAAAACTCAGTAGCTATAGCACAATACTGATATATCGTCGGAGTCATATTGATGTAGAATTTAGTTTCTGCAAAATATGAATGATGCTGCCTAAGGAAAACGATTGAGTTTGTTGGGCAGACTCAATTTGTTAAAGCGGGCTTACTTATTGTTGCCTATCTTTTGAGTGAAAGGTGAACTCTTAAGGGCCATGAGTATGCGATACACATTAAGATGTGTATAATATACCGTGGATTGGCACTAGAGCAAGTGGGAGAAATTGTTAGGGTTGGTGCTCAGAGTGCCAATCCGGATCGTATTATGTCTGATTCATGAATACGAGCAATTCATTTTTCCATAATATTACTAATTTAATGGTAGCACCATTGTCTTTTATATACTTATTCGATCTAATTACGATTAGATATCTAATTATGATTAGATCGAAACTAAATATAGTTTAGTAATACGTGTATATTAGACAAAGACCCTAGGATTTAAAATATAGTGCGCATTTACACGCGGTTTGTAATTGACATTGGGAAACGCACTATAAGATGTATATCCTTAAATAAAGTTCCTGGTCAAGATTTACTAACACGGGTCGGTTAGTAAAATCCGCTGAGACCAGTACATGTCGTATATCATGACTTGGTCTGATGGTTTATCCCAATGAACCATGAGTCTCGGGAGACTCGTATAGACATGTAGGTGTTTATTTGATAAACACTGAACAACTCACTGAAGATTTCCTAATCAATGGTACACCAACGTCAATAGGAATCTTCTCGAGTTGAGCGAGCATAGTGGTCCTTCGACTTGAGATACCACAGTGGGATATATGAGTTATCCTCCACACTTTGATGGCAGTCACGTCACCGATCTATTCATGATCAGACATCCGCATGTTTGTTGGGTGTGGACTGATGCTCATGATATCCAGTACGTATCAAGATAGAATCTGTCAGTCCTGTGTACATGGCATATCCTACACGTGTTTACGATCTAGTAAATCCATGGTCGTGGTATAACTTCGGAAATTAGTTCCGAGTGTTATTTAGAGATCGTAAATTGAAAATTGACTTATTATACCGAACGGATTTGAAGTTCTCATCTATATCTCATGTATAATATGGATAGCCTGTGACGGATGGATTATACGTATGCAATGACCTCGACTTGCATAGTTTAGCGAGATTATTCGTGGTCATCATAATCCATGAGTGGGTGGATTATGGACACGAAATTGGATTTCGTTACGGATAAACCTAAACTTAGAGAGTCCCATAATATGAAGTGTACTCGTTGAGCACTTGGGCAACGCGATATGAATAATACGGATTATTCATAATACTTCATCGGATTAAATGAGTTAATTCGAATCGTTTAATCGGTTAAACGATAACACATGTATAGGGGCAATTTTAGTCAATCGTAATTATTGTGTATTTGTATTTGATACATAATACGATTAGATACACATTAATTCATGCCACAAAATAGATTTTGACACATGCCATAAATATATGTATTTGTAAATAAAATACTTATATAATAATAATTATATTAATTGATTATTTGGATATTTAATTGTTAAATATTTAGATGATTAATTAATAAACTTTTTCCATAAATGTTATGAAATTTTGTTCAATTATTATTGGTTCAATGGCATGACTTTAATAAGCTTAGATGTTCAAATTTGATTTGTCCACCTTTGAGCTTATATTGTTTGCCTTTTTAATTTAATGAAATTAAAAATATAAAATTCGATAATTACCCTCAAAAAGTCAGTCTCTTCTTTGTTAAAAAGGGGAAAAAATTCTTCTTCATTTGAGAACCACAATGGTCGAAAATCTTCAAAAAAAAAATTGGGTTTCCAAAATGATTTGAAGAATCCATGGAAAATTGAAGGAAAATCAAGAAAAAGCTAAGGATTTAGGGGATTTAAGGTAAGTCTTCAAAACCTTAAGCTTGGAAATTTGATTTCATGTTTCTTGATGATTTAGAAATGTTCTAGGGTTCCTTAAAATTCTGAAAATTAGGGCTTTGTGGTTTGTTGGATGAATTGGAAGAGATTGAAGCATATGTGAAGTGTATTGGAAGGAATTATTGTAATTAGTTTCCAATTTGATCATTAGATGTTGAGTTGCTATTCTAGAGTGTTATGACCACTCTTGTGGCACCTAGAATTTTTCTTGGGTTGTTCATGTGTGGTGACTTTGGTTGGTGTTATGATTAATTAGATTAATCTTGAAGAATTTGGATTTAAAGCATGAAAATTGGAATTTTTGATTTCTGGATCAGATTCTGCAAAACTGGAAATTTTGTGATGAATTTGATGTCATATGAATGTAATGAATGTGTTTTGGGAGTTGGAACAATTGCCGGAAAGTGTTTCCGAGTTGAAACAAGCGAAAACGGCCAAAAACGGCGTTACCGGGTGACTTTTGAGTCAATCGGGTGACGGTTCCCAAACAGTAATTTCATCACTGTTCGGGCAGCCCATGAACTGCCCTGACACTATTGGGGCTGACCTGGGCAGTCCCCATAAGTGTCGGGTGGTCGGTTTGGTCAAAAATGTATTTTGCGTCATTTGCGGAAAAACGGTTTTCGTAAAAGTTTCGCGACGTTTCAACCTTATTTATATCGATATTTGATATTTAATAAATAGGTTTAGGTGAAATATGAATAAATTATTAATATTGGATATTGAATAATTTATTCGGTAATTTGAAAAAAATTAAATTACGATTTCGCCCGAACAGCGCTTCCGCTGCGCCCATCGCCCAAAAACCCCAACAATAAGAGATCCATTGTGATTTCTTAGTTTGAAGAGTTCGTTTTGGAATGGTCCTGGAGTTTATATTATGTTAAGATTACAATTTAGTATATTAATTTATAGAGCCTATTGTAGACTCGGATGAGCTTTCTGGAAATTTGTGTTCTCTAATTTTGATATCAGTCAGATTGTCTGATTTTATCAAAGCATATAGAAAACATATGGGATAGAAGGGTTAGTGGGAGCATACAAATTTCTTTCTAGTGTTTACATCATAATGACATTATCATTATTAAGGTAATAATGAGATGTTTATGAGGTAAAATGTTTACCTGAGTCTTATTTTCTCCACGAAAACAGTGGGAGTGGTCTCTATTATATTCGATATAAAGTTTTATATATGATATAAAACTAAAAGACTGGAGAGATGCTCTCATTAGTCTTGCATTAGATATGATCTAATAAAGGACACAATGAGACTATCTGTATGACAGTTAGTATAACTGTTTGACAGTTAGTGTGTCTAATGTATATAATATTCATCTTTTGTAAAGGATGATTCCTTTGTCGAAAGAGAAATTGATTAGAATGTCTAGTCAATTTTATGCATCATAGGATGATGGCATAAAATACTATATTGAGTACGATTAGAGATACCAATTTAATTATAAAAAAATATGAGTTATTTTGATATCCTCTAGACTATAAGGTGGGTCTTGAAACATGTTCTTTATTATCTTTGAGATATTAAGAACGAGTTTCTTATTAATGGAGAATAAATCTGCAACCATTAGGGTCATATTAGTTTTGAGTCTAATTATAACGTTAGACAGTCTACGTCATAAAGAGTCAGATAAGATGCAGTGAGAGTGTCACAGATGATTCTACTGTATGAGTGGAATTAGTTGCGACTTATGAAGTTGCATAATGACCTTATAGATTAGAAGTTTGTTATTAGTATTGTGTTTGCGGTTGTCTACATAGTATTTTGGATTTGATCCGTAATACTTAGACAACTTAGTAGCTGAAGCACAATATTGATATGGCATCTGAGTTATATTGATGTAGAACTTAATTCTGCAAAAATATGAATGATGCTTGCTAAGGATAATGATTGTGTTTGTTGGACAAACTCAATCTGTCATAGCGGGCTTACTTATTGTTACCTACCTCTTGACCGCTGAAGTTCTTGAGGGCCATGAGTTTGTGATACACATTTGGATGTGTATATGATACCATGGAATGACACTAGAGCAAGTGGGAGAAATTATTATGGTTGGTGCTCTGAGCGCCAATCTGGATCGTATTTATGTCTGATTCATGAATACGAGCAATACATTTTTCCATAATATTACTAATTTAAATGGTAGCACCTCTTGTCTTTTATATACGTATTCGATCTAATTTCGATTAGATTGAAACTAAATCTGGTTTAGTGATATGTATATATTAGATAAAGACCTCAGGATTTTACAATGTAGTGCGGAGTTACAACATAGTTTGTAATTGACATTGGGAAGTGTCACTATAAGTTGTATATCCTTAAATTATATTCATGGTCAAGATTTACTGACACGGGTCGGTTAGTAAAATCCACTGAGACTAGTACATGTCGTATATCGGACTTGGTCCGATGGTTTATCCCAATGAACATGAGTCTTGGGAGACTCATATAGACGTGTAGGGTTTTATTTGATAAATACTTAACGGCTCACTGAAGATTTCCTAATAGATGGTACACCAACGCCAATGGGAATCTTCTTGGGTTGAGTAGCATAGTGATTCTTTGACTTGAGATACCACTGTGGATATATGAGTTATCCTCCACACTTAGATGGCAGTCATGTCACCGATCTATTAAGATCAGACCTGCATGTTCGTTGGGTGTGGACTCATGCCCATGATATCCTGTGAGTATCAAGAAAGGATCCGTCAGTTCTGTGTACAGAGCATATGTAGTCCATTATGTGATTAGCAATCTGTTAAATCTATGGCCATAGTAGACTTCAGAAGTGAGTTCCGAATGTTATTTAAATATTGATAATAGATACGTCGACGAGATTATTCCTATAGAGATTTGACGTTTATATATATATATATCTCTGGGATAATCCGGATACCTATTACGGAGGGATTATATGTATGCAGTGACCTCGACCTGTATGATTCATCGAGTTTATCTGTGGTCGTCATAATTTACGGGTGGGTGAATTATGAACACGAAATTGGATTTCGTGACGGATATGTCTGAATCTAGAAAGTCTCACTAATGAAATATACTGGTAGAGTACTAGGACAACTGTTATGAATAATACTGATTATTTATAACTCGTTTAACGGTTAACGAAAAATACATGCAATCAGGACTTAACGGTCATTTCCAAATTAATGTGTATTTATATTTAATATTTGATTTTATTAAATACACATTAATTAAATATCAAATTTTGATATTTGACATATATAATTTTTATATGTGTGTTTGAATATTTAATGTAAATATAATACATATATTATGATATTTGTATTTAATTATTTAATTATTTAAATATTAAATAATTAATTTAATTAAATAGCAAATATCTTAAGTCATCATTTGATTTTTCAAAGCTTTGAAATGGGATGCTACAATTGGAACACATTTTGTTTTGCTTTATTAAAGATAAAGTGTTAATTTTATGTGGACTAATGAAAATGCAACAAAACTAAAATAATTGTTATTTGTTTTCTTTGTTGCAAAAATCGGCCAAGATGGAAAATTGATACAAAATTATTTTTGATTCATTTTTCAAACACTTACACAAGTTTTACAAAATAATTACAAAGAAAAGGTTGAGAGAAAAGTGAAGAAAAAGAGAAAAAAAAAAACTCAATCAAAGCTTGGAATTTGTAAGTTTTTCTTATCTTTCTTCAACTAGGAAATTATTTCCATGTATCTAGGCTTCAATTTGTGACGCTTATAATTTTCTCTACTCTTTTATGTATGTAATTACATTGTTGTATCTTGTTTGAAAGATGAGCATGTATGATAATTAAAGATTGAATGAAATTGTTCATTTAGTAATCTTTAAGCCATTTGATGGTGATGTTGCCATTCTAGAGTTGCTTAGCCATTCATAAATGACCTAGAATTATTCTTGAGTTGTTTCATGATGGTGAGACTTGATTGGTGTGATATTGGATTGATTAAAGTGTTGAATTTTATCAATTTAGTGTAAATTGAACAATTGGAGTAATTTGAGAAATTATGGTTCTTAACCTAATCCAATTTTGAGGCTTTTCATATATGTTGCATATTCTGATTTATATATGATGTATATCAAATTTGAGATTAATTGGATTTGATCTTGACATATTTTGAACATTTGGGGCTAAATCGTAATTAATAAAAAAGTTGGGACCCTCTCGGTAATTGAAGAAATTGAGGGGTTTGAGTTGCAAATTCTGTTTCCATATTTTGAAGATGTTAAGAATCATTTTAGAAATGATTTGGAATCATCTAAAATTGTATTTGACAATTTTAGGACTAAAATGTAAAATTTGCAAAGTGTAGGGGCAATTCGGCAATTAATGATAAATCTGATTTTTCAGATAAAATTTCAGTTTTTTATTTATTGAGTAATTATAATAAATTACTTTATTTTAATTGTCCAAGAAAATTATTTATCGGAAATTATTTCGGATTGAAAATACGCGAAAACGGTGAAAACGGCGTTACGGGTAACAGCTGCCCAAACAGTGAACTAGGCACTGTTCGGGCAGCCCACGAACTGTCCAAATATTTTTGGGCTGACCTGGACAGTCCCCATATGCATTGGTCGGTCATTTCGACCGGAAAACGTTTTATGCTATTTTGCGGAAAACATTTTCGCAAAAAGTTCTGCGGTGTTTCTATATTATTTATGTCGTTATATGATATTGAATAAATATGTTTAGGTAAAATATGAATGAATTATTAATATTAGATATTAAATAATTTATTCGTAAGTTTAAAAATTTTAAACTATTATTTCACCCGAACAGCGCTTCTTCCGCTGCGCCGTCCTGATAAAACCCCAATAGTAAATTCTTAGTGCAACCAAAATATGATTAAATCAGGTGGTCTTGGGGACAATCGACATATGTGGTTAGCTGAAATCCGAAAAATCTGACCTAAAATTTAAGGAAATTTCAAATTTTAATTATCTAATATGACTTTTATATTTTCTTTATCCGTTATCAATATGAACTCCATTTTAAAAATTCACAGATGGCCCTCAAATATATAGGACAACTCAAGACCGCTCCTAGATATGATCAATGCTGAGGTATGGTTCAAGTAATTTATTAAATTATTGTGGTATGTATATTTTCGCTAAATGGGTATTTGAAATTTATAATCCAAACTCGCTCTCAAATTTTTTTTTATATTGAAGGTCTAGAAACTTGGAAATGCTAATCAGCAAGCAATGATGTAATGATCCACCGAGATTTATAAATTAACATAATTGATAATTAAATTCATTTCTATAATAAGTAAATAATATGACCGTTCAATGATTTAAATTACTTAATAAAACTATAACAAATAATCTCTATAAAATCTCCTGCAACCAAATTATATGATGGTGAGTCTATGAATATTCCACCAAATTTAATTAATAAATGAAATTTTTGTAAATGTAAAGTCATCACCGTGATATAAGATCATCTTCGGAGACATAGTCTAGGAACTTCGAAATGAATTTGTCAGTATACCTCCTCATTTCATTCTTAAAGTTAAGGATTTAAATCTTTCTCATCAATATGAAAGTTTATTAATTTATTTTTTTATTTCAAAATTTTGATTTGAACTTTAATTTTAATACATTGATCAGTACATCGCGCTAATTATTTGATAGGATTTCGGGTTCGAATAAACACATTAAGCTATATTTATTAGTATTTATATTTTTCTCTCTACTATATTATTTTTTAAAAATATTAATTGGTAGATCAAATGATTGTACTATATTTCAAGGCCAATCAAATGATTTTACTATATTTCAAGGCCACCATCTTAAAAAAAAAAAAAATTGAGATTGGAAGAATGAAATGGTGCACTGCACCAATGAGGTTGAAAGAATCAATTCAATTTTATAAGGACAGAATTGTCTTTGCCGAGGTGGGTGTGCTATTTTTTCCTTGATGGGGGGTAATTAGTAAAATCTATATAGTTTATTTATTTATTTTGAAATATGTTAAAATCACTATCATTATTAATTCAAAAGAAAACGCAGGCGTATCTTACTTGATGAATTAAATAAATAGTTGACCATTTTCTTGTCGTTTTTATAGTGATAACAAGCCGAGGCACGAGCCGATTAGCCAACCATTCCAAGATTTTTTTTTGTTTTTTTTTTTTTTTGTTTTGTTTTTAAGTTTAAGAACTGTCTAAACTTATATTATTTCATTATAAACAAAATCAAATACCCCTATCTCTTTACTTTCACTTGACGGATCACTATTAATTAAATCCCAAAGAAGATGAAAAGAAGACTCATAAGCTGATAAAATCATGCTTGAAAACTGTGATAACAAGACCAGAAGACTGTGATAATAAGATACAAAGGCAGTGAGAAAAAAGGCTCGTAAACTACTAGAAACTATGTCGGAAAGATAATAATTATATGAATTCTTTATTCACTCACTCCATCGTGAAGAATTGAACTCAAGACCAACTACATAAATAGGTGTGTCTTGAACAAGTGAGTTAGCATTTATTGACGAACTCTTTCTAGACTAGTAATAAGCCAAAGATATAAATACACACACATAACTTAACTTAATAAATTAATGAACACATTAGAGGACCAAGAAAACACATATTTAATATAGTGTTGTTTTTCATTTAACATATTAAAATATGTGTTTTTCAGTCTAGTCTTCTACTTATTAAGTTAAGGAACATAATAAAAGACAGAGAAAATACATGTTTCAATGCAATGTTATTTTTATTTTAGTATAGGAAATACATATTTTTTTGTCTTTTTAATGTGTTCCTTAATTTCATGCGGACGAACGAGAAAGTATGGTGTTTTCGTAGGTTGGGAAAAAAAACATAAAGTATGAGTACTTTGTGGTACATCTACACGAA